>APFE030797736.1:79051-127085 GCA_000404065.3 Pinus taeda | reverse complement strand
TATTATAAGTGTTTTCTTCAGTTATGGTAATGAAAGTGTAATTCTTAATTGCTACCTTTCACACTATATCATCACAGTGATCTATTGTTTCAGGAATTCAAGTTTGCTCCTGTGGAATACATCCCTTTCTCACATCCCAGCTTAGTGAAGAATTCTTAATTGCTTTTCACTGGTTGTTCACACTCCATTATCACAATCTACAGTTTGTTTCACGAAATATATAAAGGCCCTGTAATTCCAGCGGCACCAAACTCAGGATTCCAAGAAACCCACAGCCACAGACTCCATTGCCCAATGGACTAATTCACCTACATAGAACTCTTCAAAACTATCAGAAAACATCCTCCCAACCAAACATAAAACAAACAAACCTTTACTTCATAACTAGCCTAAAATCTTCATAGAACAGTGACAAACCTTACAGAGAGAGCCCTCTCTGATTACAGCTGGGCTAGAAGTTGTAATCCCAAGATTGGTTAGTGGTTACCCCGGCCGTATTCCCTTGGGAGTCATAGGGAACAACCTGGGTGTTAACAGGTGGCAGTGGCTCCCTCTTCGAGGAGTCATAGTGGCAGCATACCACTATTGAAGTCTGATTTTGAACAATGGAAGGTTACTTAACAACAAAGGGTTGTTGGACGACAACAACACACTCTGTGATCCTGTTTCATAAGGAATCTACGGCAGCATGTTGGAGTTGGAACTTGATCTAGGCACTAGACCATCTCTGTGTAGTCCTGTAGCATCACAAAGACAGTCAGAAATAGAAGCTACTGAGGCTGGTTACAAGTTCATATTTAGGGTATTATGGCAATAGGGTTTGGTTGGTGTAATAGTTGTTGTTGTGTATTTCAATTGTATTGGGAGGACTGTGGATCTAAATTGCTTATGTATTGTTAAATTGGTTCATGGGAACAAACTGTTAAATCCCTGATTATTCTATTTCATTACATTTCGATATTGTTCCTAATTGCCAAATTGAAGTATATTGTTAGAATACAAAACTTGTTAAGTTCTCTTTTCTAATCCTAAGGGAAATTTTATCCCAAGGGACATTACAACAGTCATATCATTGTCATCAAATGCTCAACCATAACATCAGCTTCCAAGTTTCAACAAAAAATACTTGTCATCAATACATTGTAACAAATAACATCAACCATGAAAAGAAATAGAGCGTCATGATACATAGTTAACAGTTCAAAGGTAGGTTCGATGTTCTTACTTAAGTTGTCATATAATGTTTACAAAATTTCATAATAAAGACAAAGTGCTTAATGTCCTAGAAACTAGATTCTAAACAAAAATGTTGATGATTATAGCAGCATAGGTTGTGTCAAGCTTGTAGGAGTTGTCCAAAACCTCTCTAGGTGTTGGCTTAATTTATTAAGTGACTTTTATGATTCTTTCCTAAGTAAAGTCATATTGATTAATTAATTAATTAATGTTGGCTATTGGGCTAAGGTTTTTTACATAAGAGTGGATTATTCACTTTAGTGAATTAGATGTAATCTCTACCATTGATCTCGAGTGGAGTAGGATTTAATCCTAGCCATCCATCACATTGGAGATTAGGGTTAGGGATTTGGCTCAATGAGAAATTATAAAAGAAAGCCTAAGGAGAGGAGAAGGATACATGATAATCATTGAGAAATTGATTTTCTTAAATGATTAGGGAGAGACTCGGGGCTAAGAAGAAAGAATTGTTGCAGCACGAAATTCTGAAGGAAAAACTTTTGAAGCATGAGCTATTGAGCATAGAATTCGCAAATGATCAAGATCTAACTCACATGAGTTGAGGGCTTGCATAGGGAGGCCATATGATTTACGGATTGGCTTGTTTCAAGTGAGTTGTGTACCGTGTAGGTCATATGAGTGGCATCTAGGAGAGAGAAACCATTTTTTTCATTTGGTCGAGGTTTTTCAGGGGACAGAGGTTTTCCAGGTTCTATGAATATAAAAATCTGTCATTCTCTGTGGGCCATTTTCCTTGTAAGGGAACCCTTATTTATTTTGAGAAATAAAATAAAGGATAAATTGGAGGGTTTTATAATTTTCTGTCATGTGATTGATTTTCTACTTGTGCTTCTGCTACAAAGTCTATTGTTAATTACAAGTGTATTTTTATTCAGCAATTTCAAAATAATTTACTGGGTTAAATCAAATTTTCTAGGTATAAAAATTTCTTGGGATATAAATCAGATTTGGTATTCAGGAATTTAACAAAAAGAAACAAATAATTATACTATCTACTAAGACTTCCTCTTGACACGGAAGACTTCGATTTTTTTCTTGTGATCTAGGATCAATTGGACTAGGACTAGGACTAGGTGGAAGCTAAGTCACCATATTCGGTGCATTTTTTGTTTGAAATTCGAAATTCATCACTGAATCTCAAGTCTTTTGAACAAATGTAAACCCAGTTTGGCGAATCTCAAATCGAACCTAAACTTCTTCTTGAATCCCAATTCCAAGATGAGTAAGTTCCCTGGTAATTGCACGAGTTTGTTGAAATTTGACCTGGAATTTAGCAAAGTGAAAAAAACTGAAAAATTGAAACCCATGCCAACTGCTTTGTGTGGTTTTCGTTTTCCTGAAGCCTCAAGCCACCCAATGCTAGAGTAATTTTCAATTCAATTTTGTTTGTGGCGTGTGTAGACCCCAAAGCACAATGTTGGTTTTATTTTCTTTGCTAGAAGCTGATACCCTTGCCTTTCTCCTTGTTTCTAGACTTGTCTTTGTGCAGGGATCAAAGGTTACATCACATAAATTGCAAGTTTATTCATGATTTGCACTAGCCTCCAACCTATATGTTCCATTGTTCCATCCCATTGACATATACCCTACAATGATGACAAGCCTAATTTATATCACAAAATATTTTTGTTTCATCACTAAGTCTCATGGTGATATTGAGCATATTCTGTCGTTAGTATCTGGTTGAAAGATTTTCTCTCTTTTGGATGGTTTCTCTAGCTACAATCAAGTACCGGTGGTGGAAGCAGTTAGGCCAACAACCATATTTTATATGAAATTGGGAACATTCACCTATCAATATATGCTTTCTGGATTAATCAATCTCAAAGCCACTTTCTAACAAGCTATGAACAAAGCTTTCAAAGGGATAATAAATCAGAGTGTCATGATCTACCTTGATGGTGTAAACTTGTAAAGGTTTGCTATAAAAACAAGGCTCCCACATCCAGTACCTGACACAGATCTTCAAGAGATGTTGCAAATATGACATTTCCCTTAATCCCAAGGAGAGCATGTTTGTTGTATCTAAAGGTAAACTTCTTGATCTTATCATCTCAATAGATGGGATTCCCATAGATCTAAAAAATACTAAAGCATTCATGCAAATTCCCATGCCAATCAGTAAAAAGTAAATGCAATCATTTTTTAGCAAGATAAATTTTGTTAGAATATTTGTCCCTGATTTTTCTAAAAGTATTAAGTCACTTCAATAGATGATAAAGATGGATGCAATCTTGAAATTGATACCTGTTGAGAAGGAAGCTTGTGAAAAAAGCAAATCTGCGATAACAAAAAATTCTTGCACTTCACAAACCTGATTTTAATGAAGATTTTTCACATTCACATCTGACCATTCCCTTGTAATAGTGCTCACACAAACAAGTGAGCAAGGGAATGATTGCCCAAACCATCTATGAGCATTATTTTATAAGGGGCTGGACTGAACTACCCAGCTCTCAATAAGCACGCATTTGCAATGTTCAAGGCTCTCAAGTAGTTTAGACCTTATATATTCTAAAATCATACGAAGGTAATTGTCCATCACCCAATGGTTAGATCTTTATTCACTAAAATGACCATGAGACTTGCTCAATACTTGAGAAAGCTTAGCGCTGAAAACCAGGTTTGGAATCACAATTTAGGACAAAAATGGTGCACTTTATACTATCATAGTAATTAAGATAAAGTACAATACTTCAGCTCGTCCAAAGATGGTGCAACCAAAGTTGCAAGAAACACATCCTAGGGGGTCGTACCATGTGTGGAATTGTGTTTGGTATGGATTTGAAATGCATTTCATAAGGCTTGTGCTAACTTTTAGAGCTATATTATTCTTTGTTGTAGATAATTGCAATTTAAAACTTTTTCAATATTTTCATATTACATTCACCCCATAACATCATATCATCATTAGCAATTATGTAGAGAGAACAATAATATCAACAATGCAGCGGAACAATGAGGAACAATATAAGAAAAGCATACACAATAGAGACACTAGGATTTAGGTCGGAGATCAGGGCAAAGCCCCACAAGAAAGAAAACCCAACCAAATTATTCTTCTATTAGATATCCATCAATTGTTTAGCTGAGATATAAAGTACAACAAGAATGAGAAACATAAGTCACATCAAGCTTTTGAGGGCGAACCCAAGTCAGTTCACAACTACGTTTGTGAATTGAACGATCTGATCTCTAGAGAGTTGTTGTCATATCACTATCAGAAGAAGTAACATCCATGTCATAGGAATAAGTGTTATCAAGGAACATCATCACTGTCACGAATTAGTACTGTCAAATGTCATCAAATGTTATCAATAATCTTGTCTGTCAAGAGTCATAAGAACGTGTGTCATCATTAAAGGTTATTGTCATCATGTACCATAAACAGGGTTACTAACATCATATAAGAGCAAAGTCATTGTCATCATATAAGAGTAAGGTCACTGTTATCACTACCATGTCATTCATCAAGGTCTTTGTTATGTCATCCATCAAGGTCACTGTTATCACTACCATGTCACTCATCAAGGGTATGTTATCAATGCGATGTCATTCATCAAGGGTATGTTATCACTGTCATCCACATGGGCACTGTCGTATATTAAGGTCATTGTTATTCAAGGTTACTGCTATATCATATATGTATCCGCCATGCAACAAGGGTAACGACACATCATGAACCACCACAGATAATTAATATGAGCCATAGTGAAGTAAAAGTAATTCGAACTACTATGAGCCACAATAGAAGCAAGTCACTGTATAAGTGAAACATGATAATGTAATGCGAGCTTCAAAGTATAGAAAGTGAGCCTCAGTGTATGCGAGTACAGATATATCAAACCACCATGTATATCGAGCGAGCCAGTATAGTGAACCATAGAATATAGAGTGCGAACCACATAACATAAGTGCGAGTCATAGTAATAGTAGTCGTTGCGAGCCTTAGAACTAATACTAATGCGGTGTCATGAAGATAGACAAACCACGAACCAATAGAACAAACCTTTGCAACAATGCAATGCCACAAAACCATTGCTAAAGTGATTTCATTGAGCCATTGTAATGTATGTTGCGAACCATAGAAAAGATGGGAGCATTGTAGAGTGCAAACCACAATAATATAGATATGAACCACTGGAAAGATGTGAACACTATAAATATGCATGCCATATGATCCACAAAAAATTATGTGTTCCATAGAGACATAGGATCCACAGGAATCAAGCAATGCCACACTGTAATGTATGATGTGATGCCACACTATAATGTATGATGCGATGCCATAGATCCATAAAAAATATGTGGATCTCATCACAAAGAAATGTGTGACCATACCATAGAGGTTATACTATAGAGATCATCAAGCCATACTACTAAGATTAGCGAGCCACAGACCTGAGCCTCCATAGAGATTACAGATGCAAGTCATGGAAGATGTTATGCCATACAAATCACAAAAGATTGTGTTAATAGCTTACCAAATGGAGAAATAGGTGTGCCAATATATAGAGGATTTGTCATGCAAGAGGGTGCCTTTTGGAGGCAAGCCGACTTGATCTTGATTATGAGGCCGACTTAGGATTTTCATTTGACCCTTTGATGATTTTAAAAACCAATTAATAAAAACCCCTTTCAATTTCCATTTGAGATCAATATATTCTCAAAATAATTGTTTGCCCAAATAAATTTGTCTCATCAAATATCAATGATAATAATAATTCCTTTAACCAATTTCGAATTTTCTCTTTTATCTAATTTGCATTCTTCTTGGGGTAAGATGGGCTTTCCTTTGGGGCAGTAGGGTATCTCATGGGAAATTCATCTCATAGCTGCCCCAGTTTTCAACACTACCTCTCAGCTAGGGGGGAATTTCCATTTGCATCAAAAGTCTCATTTTGGATGTACAGGTTTGGTTCATCATATCTCAACTCTTCTCATCTCGTCATGTCTCGTCTCATCGCATCTCATCTTGTTTCATAGATGAAGAAGAATCCACAACCGATCGTAGGGGAGATCGATTAATCCTTCAAACCCTACTGGTCTTCAAGTCAGGTTCCATGACCTTAATCTCAGTTGAACAATGATGTCACAATCTAAAGAAGAAGAATCATCATAGGGGAGATACGTCTGCCACCCTATATATAATGTCAATAGGTGAGATACCACTTACCATAATAGGTAAGGATCACACACTATCCTATTGTTCCATAATCTTCCCACCTTGATCCTTAAGAATCAAGTGGTAGAACACCTGCATCCCATCACTTGAGCGAGATACCACTTAAAATAAATGGTAAGGATCACAGACTATCTCAAGTCTCCTCACCCATTGGCCAAATGGGTGGCAATCCCAACAAGCCCAACTTGTGGGTAGGATGCATACTAGGGTATACTCTGTCAAGTCCTAGACTTGATGTTAGGGGGAGATACCCACTTCTCATAAGTGACAAGGATCTCACACACACCCTATAGTGACAATGGGCGAGATGCAAACTTACCGCGAGGGGTAAGGATCACACACTATCCTATTGTCCAAAGTTCCTTCAACTGCAAGAGCTTTTTGACTCCATTTCCACCCCAAGAGCTCAAACAGGGGGGAAGAGCATAACTCAATGTTCTCGATCAGTCATGACCCTTTCCTGGGAGGGTCACATCCACTAGTCCAAGTTGCTCTCTGAATACCAAGAACTTCCCTTTTGGTAAAGGCTTGGTAAGAATGTCAGTTATTTGCTCATCAGGAGATGAGTTGGAGCCTTATTGCTCTTCTCTACTCCATATACCGAATATAGTGATATATAATCTCAACATGCTTGGATCTATCGTGGAACATTGGATTCTCAGAAAGTCAGATCCCACTCTTGTTGTTGCAGTATATCACAGTTGTGCCCAATACATGGTCAATCACCTCTCCAAAGAGCTTTCTCAATCACACTGCCTTGCAACTAGCCATGCTAGCAACAATTTACTACCTTTTGTACTCAAAGCAACAAAATTTTGTTTCTGACTTATCTAGGAAATCATGGCAGACCCCAAGCTGAAACAATACCCAAATGTGCTCTTCCTGTCAACAACATTTCCAATCCATCATCATCAATGTATCCATCAAGTCCGATAGTGTAATCCAATATATGATTAATAGTTGTCTCAGCACATGTTTAACAACAACCTAATATATGTATCCAGGCTCTATCTGGGTCAATGAACATGTTGCAAGGCAAAGATCCATTTGGTTGTTTGTTTATCATGGGATCCATCAAGTTTGAATCTGAAGAGGAGTCTCTCTCAACTGCTTCAGTATAATCCATGATGCCAAGTTTCAAACAGCATACTTCCCTTAAGGAAGTCCTCATCATCTCTCTATTCCACTTCTAATCTCAAGTAGTTGATCATATGGGCTCAGAGGTTAACACCCTCTGGGACTAAACACAACGATGATCTAAATCCTAATAGAAGATAAATTATTAGCATATATGAAACCAAACATCAAAGACATACCTTCAATCATGAAGAATGGTTGGAGTTTGCATCATATGTCCATCATTCCAACCATGCCAAGTCCAGGGAACTTGCTTGAGTATGTCCTTCAATCTGTTGTCAAGTGCCTCAAGGCTCTAAGGTAACTGTAAGTATGCTTCTTCCTTAAGCACATCATGGAGGAAGCTCACTTCACATTCATCTGATAGTAGTGCATCTAGCAACAAGTGCTAGGATCTTGTCATAGTCCATCTTCTTTGAGAGCATCTATTTTTTTATCACTGTTTAATATCACAAAAGCATTTGACACTACTATATCTTATCATCTAGAATGGTCCTTGCATGAAGGGCATATAGCTTCTCATCTTTAGAATATCTCATTGTTACATGACAATTTGCTCCCTTTAAATAGGAAGCCTCTTTAGTCATAGTCATCAACTTGGGGGATTGCAATCCTTCCTTCGAGGTTTGGGCCCTTGTCCATTGCCAATCTAATCAGAAGGGTGGCTATGCATCCTCCTTAATCTCAATATTGAGGACTAGGTCCTTATATCCATTTGATGTACCTGTAGACCCCAGAACAAGAGTAAGAGTAATAATAGCATAATGAAAGTGTACCTAATAATAAGTTAGGATTGTCTATCTTCTCTACATATAAGAGTGGATTTTTCATTGTCCTACACACGCTCCCTCTTGGAGTTTACTCTTCCTGCACCAACTCCCTCTGAGAGCTAACTCTTCCTTCAATGCTCTATAACATGATGATCCAAGAGAAGGATTTGCTTTCCTTGAACACAACCTCATTCAAGAATTTAAAAGAATTTTTATATTCATGCAGGAAGAATAAACAATAGACTAAAACGATAAATCTAAACAAAAGTAGAAAATAACATAAGTCTTGAAAGTAATTATCTTAAGGAAGTTCTCAGCTCTCTCTTAATCCTGCGCCACAGACCATCAACCATATGTCAATATTGTCTTCAAAAGAAATATGTCTTCTTGAATACCACCTGTGTTCTCATTCCACATCTTTACAAGCCCGGCTAACTATGATCACCAGATCTAAATCATATCATCTCCTACTGGTTAGGAGACAAGTCCACCTGGGGTTTCTCTCAAACCCTAGCCATTGTTTGCAAAAATAAAAGCTTCCTAGGGTTTCCTACAAAGCCTAGAATTCTTTTAGGTCTCTACAATCTTCATCTCTTTCACTCTTCTCTTATCAATTGGTGTCTTCATAGGGGTGATCTCAAAGACTTTTCTTCAACCCACCTCTGATACCATGTTAATTTTTAGGGCTAGATTGTTCTCTATTGTAGATAATTTCAATTTAAAACTTTTTCAACATTTTCATATTACATTCACCCCATAACATCATATTATCATTAACGATTATGTAGAGAGAACAATAATATCAACAATGCAGCGAAACTAGTAAGGAACAATAGAAGGAAACCATACACAATAGAGACATTAGGTTTTAGGTTAGAGACCAGGGCAAAACACCACACGGGGGAAACCCAACCATATTCTTCTTATATTAGATATTCATCAATTGTTCAGCTAAGATATAAAGTACAATAAGAATGAGAAACATCAATCACATCAGGCTTCTTAGGGCTAATCCAAGTCAGTTCACAACTACGTTTGTGAACTGAACAATTTGATCTCTGGAGAGTTGTTGTCATATCATTGTCACAAGAAGTAACATCCATGTCATAGGGATAAGTGTCATTAAGGAACATCATCACTATCACGAATCAGTATTATCAGATGTCATCAAATGTTATCAAGAATCATCTTTATCAAGAGTCATAAGAACAGGTGTCATCACTGTCAAGTGTCATCATCAAAGATATACTGTCATCAAACGTTATTGTCATCATGTACTGTAAACATGGTCACTGACATCATATAAGAGAAAAGACGTTGTCATAAAGTCACTATCTTCAGAAGAAATGCATCTTCATGAGTACCACCTGTATTCTCATTCCACATCTTTCCAAGCCCGGTTAACGATGATCACTAGATCCGAATCATATCATCTCTTATTGGGTAGGAGACAAGTCCATCTAGGGTTTCTCTGAGTCTGTCATAGGTACTTGAATAACTGAATGGCCTCTTACAAAGTATATCATGAACAATTATGAATCATATCGGGCCTTCTCCATATCAAGGCCACTCCTAGGGTTTCTCTCAAACCCTAGCTTCTATTTGCAAAAATAAAGGCTTCCTAGGGTTTCCTTCAAACCCTAGCATTCTTTTAGGTCTCTGTAATCTTCATCTCTTTCACTTTTCACTTATACATTGGTGTCTTCACAAGGGTGTTCTCAATGACTTTTCATCTACCCACCTCGAATACCATCTAAATTACTGGGGCTAGGTTGTTCTTTGTTGTAGATAATTGCAATTTAAAACTTTTTCAACATTTTCATATTACATTCACCCCATAACATCATATCATTAACAATTATGTAGAGAGAAAAATAATATCAACAATGCAACGGAACAGTAAGGAACAACATAAGAAAAGCGTACACAACAGAGACACCAAGATTTACGTCAGAGACCAGGGCACAACCCAACTAGATTCTTCTTCTATTAGATATTCACCAATTGTTCAGTTGAGATACAGAGTACAATAAGAATGAGAAACATCAAATACATCAGGGTTCATAGGGCCAACCCAAGTCAATTCACAACTACATTTGTGAATTAAACGTTCTGATCTCTAGAGAGTTGTTATCATATCACTGTCACAAAAATTAACATCCATGTCATAGGAATGAGTGTCATCAAGGAACATCATCACTGTCATGAATCCGTATTGTCAGATGTTATCAAGAATCGTCTTCGTCAAGAGTCATAAGAATAGGGGTCATCACTGTCAAGTGTCATCATCAAAGATATATTGTCATCATGTATCGTAAACATGGTCACTGACATCATATAAGAGCAAAGTCGTTGTCATCATATAAGAGTAAGGTCACTATTATCACCACCATCCAAGATTACTGTCATCATGTACCATAAACATGGTCACTAACATCATATAAGAGCAAAGTCACTGTCATCATATAAGAGTAAGGTCATTGTTATCACTTCCATGTCATTCATTAAGGTCTTTGTTATGTCATCCATCAAGGTCATTGTTATCACTGCCATGTCATTCATCAAGGGTAGGTTATCGTTGTCATCCACATGGGCACTATCATATATTAAGATCATTGTTATTCCAAGGTTACTGCTATATATATTTCCATACAACAAGGGTACCTCCACATCATAAACTACCATAGATAATTAATATGAGCCATAGTGAAGTAAAAGTAATTTGAACTACTAAAAGTCACAACAGAAGCAAGCCACTATATAAGTGAAACATTGTAATGTAATGTGAGATTCTCAGTATAGAAAGTGAGCCTTAGTGTATGCGAGTACAGAGATATCAGACCACTATGTATATCAAGCAAGCCAGTATAGTAAACCATAAAATATAGAGTGTGAAGCACATAACATAAGTGTGAGTAATAGTAATAGTAGCCATTGCGAGCCTTAGAACTAATACTAATGTGATGTCATGAAGATAGACGGACCACAAACCAATAGAACAAACCATTGCAACAATGCAATGCCACAAAACCATTTCTAAAGCGATTTCATTGAGCCACTGTAATGTATGTTGCGAACCATAGAAAAGATGGGAGCATTGTAGAATGCAAGCCGCACTAATATAGATACGAATGACCAGAAATATGCGAACACTGTAAATATGCATGCCATACGATCCATATAAAAATATGTGTGCCATAGAGACATACAATCCACAGGAATCAAACAATGCCACATTGTAATGTATGATGCGATGCCATAGATCTATACAAAATATGTGGATCTCATCATAGATAAATGTGAGACCATACATAGAGAAATGCGTGACCATACCATAGAGGTTATACTATAGAGATCATCAAGCCATACCACTAAGAATAGCGAGCCATAAACCCAAGCCTGCGCTGAGATTATAGATGCAAGTCATAGAAGATGTCATGCCATACAAATCACAAAAGATAGTTTGAATAGCTTACCAAATGGAGGAATGGGTGTGGCAATATGTAGTATCACAAACTAGGAAATACAATGAATACCAAAACATGCACTAAGATACAACAAGAAAATACATTCATGCAAGCACAATTTTCACACAAGTAGAAATAGATCAATAAACCATAGAATAATAGAAACAAATTTGAGCTACTCTATTAAAATTTCTCTGGAGCTTAGTACAATAGAGTAGAATGATAGAACCTAGGCTTGCTAATGCAAGCATGCAATACCCAGGTGAATATCTAAGCAAAACTTCAACTGAAATGTCTCAATCTGTCCCAACGCACTGCCCAAAAAAATTTGTTACTGCAGCTAGAGTTGAAATGTGATTAATGCCATCAAATTTGCTCCAAAAATTTCGCAAAATTAACTGGAGGCTTCTCTCACCCAATCTACCAAACCTAGAAAAATCTTGGGCTAATTCTAGCTATCCCGAAAAGTCCTAAAATGTGTAAATTACCTAGAAAATAATGTTGTTGCTACTATTGTTGATGTTGTCCTCACATCCCAACCAATAAAACCCAAAAATATTTTGAGCTAATTCCAGCTAACCTGAAATGCTCAAATAGTTGAAAATTCCAGCTAAACCAGCAATTCCCCATGTTATAATAATGAGGATTTCAAACCCAAATATCGCCCGGAAAATTCTAAAATATTAGCCACAAAATCCTCTCGCAAAACCCAAAAAAATCTTGGGCTGAATCCACTAGTCACTGAAACCCCAAAATCCACGTGTAGCCCTTCACAATCTACCAATGAGCTATAGAAATCAAATTGTTGTAAGAATGCACACTTTTCCTGAAGGGAAACTCCTCCAAATCCCTCCAAAATTTGTTCCTCAACTTCCGACCAAAATAAACTCTAATGTTTGACAAAACACTATTGCTCAACCCCTACAAAATAGTTGGAAATCAAACCCACAACAGTTGATCCTCCAATGAGCAACTTGAACTGCCTCTGTGCCCAAAGAGTAGCAAACTGACTGAATACCTACAATAAAGCTCTGTGGAAATCTTGAATTGGACTCCCCAGATTACCTCACTAGATAGACACTCGAAGTTCTCCGAAATGAGGGTGGACTTCTGCTTGGAAATTCCTTGTGCTAAACAACACTGGTTGACTTGGCTAAGCAATTCAAACAAACCCTCCAATTTTGAAAAGAAATGCCAAAATAGAATGATAAAAATGAGGCTCTACCCTTCCTTTTATTGTTGCTTTCACTTCCTCATACCATGGTTCTATTTCTCTCACACTATGCTTTAATACCATGGCTTGATTATTCCCATGGTTCGATTCCCTCTTTGGTAACCTTCACAACTTATGTTCACTTTAATTTTTCTTCTTTTCCTAAGTCCCAACCATTGCCTTTTCTCCAAAATTTATTTCAGACCTCCACAACTTATTCCTTCCAATTTTATTTATTTAAAAATATTTATTATTCGCCAAAATTGCAAAATTGAGATTCCCCTCAGCAAAATTTTTAATTGGGGACATTACACAATATATAGAGGATTTGTCATGTGAGAAGGTGGCCCTTGGAGGCAAGTCAACTTGACCCTGATTATGAGGCCGACTTATGATTTTCATTTGACCCTTTGATAATTTGAAAAACCAACTTAATAAAAACCCCTTTCAATTTCCTTTTGACATAAATAGATTTGCCAAATAATTGTTTGCCCAAATATGTTTGTCTCATCAAACATTAAGAATAATAATAATTCCTTTAACCAACTTCGAATTTTCTCTTTTATCTAATTTGCATTCTTCTTGGGGCAAAATGGGCTTTCCTTTGGGGCAGTAGGGTTTCTCATTGGAAATTTGTCCCATAGCTGCCCCAATTTTCAACAGCTTGAATGTGTTTCAAGTTTTGTAAATGCATTTTGCATACAGCATAAAATGCATTTCAGAAGGCTTGAATGTGTTTGAAGTTTTGTAAATGCATTTTGTATATAGCCTGAAATGCATTTCAAGGTCATACTAGGGGTCCTTGCAACACATTTCCAAAATGGTTTAGGAAATTTTTGACTTGGATTTTTATTGTGTTGGACCAGAAATGTTGTAATTACTAGTAATTTTAATCTTAAAGTAAAAGTTTGCATTTCCTTTATCTTTCCTTTTCTATCATTTTACTTAAATTTGTAGTATTATGATTAACAGTTTCAAGACTTTTGAAAGTGGTTTCATCCTCGTTGGACTTCATATGGAGAAAGTAGAATTTCATGTCCCATTTAGAGTTCATTAAACTTAATACTTTTAAGTATTTTAGGATTGGCAAGATTGCAACATTTTCATTGGATCTTGTCGTGTATGAGGATATGGGACTGGTATTTATCAAGAGCACCAAGCCCTCTATGTGCCCTGATGTTGGTGGTGTTGATTGTTGAATTCCCGTATTACTGCCTAAGCAAAAATGTACCCTTCACTCAAGCCAAAATTGCTAATTTGGCGTGTTATGTTTTTCTACCGTATTTTAAGGCTTGGACAGGGAAATCTCATCAAAATTGGTTGGCATTGATTGCTTAGAGGATTGTGGTAGAGGCAAAGGTTAGATGAGGCAATGTGTGATATTAATAATGAGGATCTCATTATAAGTGATGGTGCAACATTGCTTGTCATATATGTTTGTTATTTAAATGTTCTTGCTCATTTATTCATAGTTCTTTCTTTCATACTTTTGAATATACTGTGCTATTTATAAAATAGCACATCATATATATCCCCATTTCCAAACTTTTTAGGGTCACATTTCTAATGCATTTCTATTTTGGAAGCTCATACTCATTTTCTTGTATTGTGCAACTTAGGGTACTATGCATCTCAAATTCTAGTTGGGCATCTACAAACTCTAACTGGCAATACAATGGCCAAGCAAGACATCATCCGACCAATCTCCACAAAAAGGCCAAACATCACACCAATGCCAAACCCAAAGATCTCCCATTTGCATCATTCAATCTATCAAGGAGTTTCACACACTTTCATCCTACAAGCTATAATACTAAACACTTGCATATCACAAGCCAAGGAACCATAGCACTAGTATGGCACTAGCACTAATCCTTGTTACAAGAGAATACATGATTCTCTAACATCATACCAACTATCAATCTCTAAGATACAAAGTAATTTTTCTTAATAAACACAATCGCCAAGCAAGGCATCCCACTAATATCCATAAATAGGCCAAACATCACACCAATGTTAAACCCAAATATCTCTCAATTTGCTTCATTCAATCTATTAAGGAGATTCACACACTTGCATCCTACAAGCTATAATACTCGACACTCGCATCTCACAAGCCAAGGAACCCTAGCATCCCACTAGCACTAATCCTTGTTACAAGATTAATACATGATTTTCTAACACCATACCAACTATCAATCTCTACGATACAAAGTAATTGTTGTTAATAAAGACACTTCTTTTATCTAGACTAAGGTGAGAGAGATCAACAATAAAACATGGACTAAGTCCAAAAGCAACACTAGGCTAAGTCAACAAGCAAAGCCCCAAATGGAGTGGTCCTCAAAGCAAGGTATCCAAATGTCAAACTAGTGTTTGACCAAGCCCCAAGGTGGTGTGTCGTCTAAGTTAGATTTCCACATGTTAGGCACTCCTCCAAGAAAGTGTGCCCTCCAATCAATGGCTTCTCATCTCAAGCATTCCTTCCAAAAATGTGTGTAATCGATCAACCTCCAAGTGCCTAATGCCATCTTCTAAAGTGGTTACTAGTTACACCATGTGTGTCAAGACTTCATCTTCCTCAAACAGTGCACCCTTGTAAAAGGTGCCCAACCACGTGCCAACTACTACATCAAGAAATATGTGCCCCTAACATTGATCCCAAGGAAAGAATACGCCTAGCCTAAGCTCAACAAAGTAAGTCCAAAATCAACAAAGGCGCTAGGAGACCACAGGCTCTCCAGATCCCATGAAATGTGTACCCAGATGCTTCCCTTAGCAATCATTGCCCTCCACACAAAAATTTCCCCTTTTATAACCAATTGTTATGCTAAATTCAAACTCTAACAACAAGTTAGCATAATTCATAAGAACTACAAATATGTGAAAATAACATTGCATATTTCAAACACATTCATCAACATATTGCAACTATAAGATTTTAATAGTCAAGCTAAACACTTATTTGTAAATGAGTTCAAGTCCACTAAATGGATTACAGAGGAGTGATTCACTACTGAGCCAATTGATGATGGATTCCACCCCCAAGTCAAACCATGGTACCACCAAGATAAAGGAAGCTCTAAACTCACTTAGTGCAACCTATTTCTCTCATGACATACCTAATCTACTCACTATTGAGCACTCTAGGCCCTCATCCACCTACCAGTCTATTATGGCACTCTCTTCTCTTTCACAAAACAAAGAAGACCTTCCTTTTCATTGGTCCAAAAAGTTCCTTGCGGATCTTCTTTCTTTCTATTGCAATTAGAAAGAGTTGAATACTATTGGTTTCTTTTTGGGAATAACTTGGAGGAGATAGGCTATCCATGAGCAATGTTGATAGGGTTGCAAGTGTGTGGTGTTTGCATCGCTAATGTGGGCATTCTAGCCATGGTTTTACTCTCAATATCATCCCATTTCCTCTCATTACTTAGTAAGAAGTCCCCACCCTCCATAGGTTCTTTCCAATGACAATTTCATGGGGTTCTCTTGCCATTATAGGGATAATAATGATGGTTTCACACAGGTTCCTCTAGAGCAAGGAGAGGAAATATATTCGAGTAGAAGAGAAATGCTCAATGGAGAATGGAGAAGTGATCCATGATGATGGTGAATTGTGCTTTCCCCCAAGAGTTTGCACAAGACAAGTTGGTCGTTTTCAAGAAGCATTAGGAAACATCCAAGGGGAAACACATGGAAAAAATTTATAGGAATTATTTGTAAGGAAGCATGGACAAGAAAGGTTGTACCTTCTAAAGACAAGTGTTAAGTCAATTACCTATGCCCCCTTTTCCTTGTCCCTTGTGGTATCATGTTCCTCTTGTTGCTTTTCAAGCAACCTTTTTGGTGGAAATCACATTATTATGTATTTATTTTTTTATTCATGACTTTGCATACAAAAGCACACTCAGTAACCAAACAACCACATTGCGATCCAAGTTCATCACAAATTCACTAGTCAAGCATTGAAGGTGAGTTTTGTAATGCATTTGTTGATATTTCTAGCTTGGGCAAGTACTTCTACAGGAGCTCAAGTGTTTAGGCATGCAGAAGTCACCCAAAGTCTCTGTTAAGAATATAATTCATATAAAAATAATAAATATAAATAATAATATAATAATAATAAATAATAATTAATTAACTAATAGGTTAATTAGTAATGAAAAGGCATGTCTTAGATACATGACCATTCATGAAAGGGCACCTGCCTAGGTATATAAGCTGGCCCTCATTGTAATCATTTCACACATCTTTTGTACATTCAACAATTCTTATATACAGTTACTACTTGTTCTACGATGGATAATTACATATTTCAGTTTTTCTTAATATTTCCACTGCGTATACAAACTTTGTTCGTTACATTGGTATTAGAGCATCCCTCTGTGTATACAAACTTTGTTCGTTACATTGGTATCAAAGCATTCCTCTGCGTATACGAACTTTGTTCGTTACATTGGTATCGGAGCACTCCTCTGAGTATACGAACTTTTTTCATTACATTGGTATCAGAGCAAACCGCTGAAGTATACGAACTTTGTTCGTTACAATCTCTTTAGGACACTTGCCAAGTATTGAATAAGTTGCTATATTGTAACTTAGTCTAAGTCTAACTTAGGAAAAACACATAATTAATTATTTTGGGTATTGAGGTAAAGAAACTTAAGGAAAAGTAAAGTATTTACATTAGTGATCATGTTTTAATTTCAGCTTTTGATCTCAAGTGAAGCGAGATCTAATCTCGGCCATCCATCACTTTGGAAATTAGGGTTAGGGATTTAGCTCAACAAAAAGTTATAAAAGGCAAGGCTAAGGAGAGGAGAAAGACACACCATACAACGACACAAGCCATTGAGAGAGATTTTCTCAAGTGAGGAGTGAGATACTCAAGTGTGCCAAGTTTGAGGAAGGTGCAAGGGTGTAGCATTGGAGATCCATATTAGCCAAGCAGATCAAGGAGAGATCTAGCGCCTGATCAGCTGGATCAGATCCAAGGAATGTTGTAAATGTATTTTCCTAAGTTGGGACATTATCCCAAGATGGGAACCCAAGTAGGTTTAGATTATTAATTTAGTGAAGAACCATTGATTGCGCTAAATTTGTAAGTGTCACATGTGATTGAGATTGGTTAATATTTTTGCTTCTGAATAATTGTGTTATGAACCTAGTTGTGCTTTTATTTCATAGATCAGTAATAATCTGCTGGGAACTAATTGTTTAACAGCATTTACATTATTTACAACACAAGGTCATTGTATCTCAGCCCATACAACTTGACTCCCATCATATAAGCCACATCATTCGAACAATACATGATTTAACATATTATGATTCAAAGGTTGAAACCAGGGTATTACAAAGCTCTCTACCAGCTAGGTGAAAACACCTTTGGAGCAACCAAAAGCTAGCAGTTTGTGCTGAAAGATATCCCCAAAGATCAAACAATTCCACTCAATTAGTTTAGGCCAAACTTTCTGTATTACCTTGAGGTTTCATCAGTCACCCATTCTTGGATGTTATCCCCGAAATCCAGATGGGATAGTTACATTTCTTGAATCTGAAATGGATGTTCAGAGATCTTTCAAGTCTTGTTAGTTGGAAGAGGCTCAACCGATGATCTGAACCCGTTCCCAGGAAAGTATTGCCTTCTACCTCTTTGTTCTCAAAACGGTACTCGTGATAAAGGAACCTATCAAGTCTTTCAATCACTAAACTGTTGCTGCTTTGGTTTTTCCACTTAAACAACCCTTTCTTGGGAAAATTGTCTACAAGATGGAGCTCTTTCATCTTCTCTCCTAATCTGATTTCTGCCTTCTCTAACCTCCACAATCATCGGCTTTTTTCCAAATGAGAAAAGCATTGTGTTAAAGCACCTTGCTCCAGTAAGGTTGCCAAAACCTCTCTCTGAAATTGGGTTGTGGAGAGGTTCAAATCAACGTCGACATTTCTACATCCTCTCATGTCCCCTTACTGCCTTATGTTTTTGCCTGCTGTGCAAGTTCCTCATTCTCTTTGTCTTCTAATTCTGGTACCAAAACTACCACATTACCCTCTGTTATTGCACCTTTTTCATTTCATTCTTCTTGTTGCTTTGGTTCTTTGATTCTTCTATGTATTTCACTCTTTTTCCCCCTTTCTTTGAGTTGATCTCAAATTGGTGTTCCATTGATGGGGATTCTTGATCTGTGGGTTCACAATTTCTATTACTGTCACTTCTTCTCCCTTGGCCACGTCAATCTTGTGAGGCAACATGCTGTATTGAGGGAGGAGCTCCCCCTGTAGTTTTTCCATTTCCGAGACATTGGCTTTTGGCTGCTTTATTCCTTTCTCCCCTTTTCATTGTTTTTTAAACATTTTGTTGGAAAGTCCTTTTGCTTTGACTGCACTATTTGAAGGGTTGAATGCATTCATCTTGGAAATCCAAAATATTGATGCCTGAATCAATTGGGAAACATTGATACACAGAGACGTAGGCATATGATGTGTAACTCATATTTGTTACTTTTCACACCTTCACATAAGCCCCCAAGGCATTGTTGACATCTTGAAAAACATCTTCACACCAACACACTCCAAAGGTAGAGAGTACATGCATGCACACACAAAAGGGCCTTTGAGAAAACCTCCTTTGTTGGATCAAAATGAGTTTGCCAAAAGCTCATATCAGCCCTCTTGAATTGAAGAAACGAAGGCCGCCTTCAATTATGCATTATTTGTTCTTTATTCAAAAATATCTGTGTTCAAAAAAACCACAATGAAGAATCACTTAGCGCACAGCTTCAACTCTATCAATCTGTTGTATGGTTTTGCATGTGCTGGATGTATTCTCCCATCTCTAGTGACACAAGCTGGAGCCTTGGATCTATTTCGCTATCCAAACATTTCCCAAGATTTTTCCAATTTGGCCCAACACTAGCCAATTTCCAGGTAGGTATATTAGACGCTTGCCCTTCACTTTAGCCTCCACATCCTTGTGGGAAGAAGGGTCAGATGGATGCCCCTTAACCCTGGGCTTGAAGCCATCTCCTTCGCCGTTACCAATCAAACCCTGACCCTAGCTCATAGTGTCCTCACCTGACTCTCTACCCTCAGATGTCCTTTATCAAACCTTCCAGACGGATCTTTTATATCTAGCTTTAATACTTTTAAATAATTGCATCAAAAGAGCGATAACACTTGGTGTATGGTATTGTCTCTCATAGAATATATATAAACCTTCGTTTTAAACACTGCTCATCTCCAGCGAGAAAATTTGTAGTCTTGGATTTTCTACTGCCTTTTTCAAACTTTTCCCGGGTATTTTTCCAATTTGGCCCAACCCTCGGCCATTTCTGGCTCGGTACATCAGGCGTTTCCCCTCCCCTTCAGTGACCACGTCCTTGTAGGGAGGAGGGGTGAAAGGATGCCCTCTCTCCCCGAGCTTGAAGCCATGGCCTTCGCTTTCACCAATCAAACACCAACCGTATCTCAGAGCCCTCAGTTGATTCATTGTCCCGAGAGGTCCTTTATCAAACCATCGAGATGGGTCGCTTGTATCCAATTTTAATACACTTAAATTAAATAATTGCATTCAAAGATAGGCAGCATTACCTCTCGCATAATCTCTTTCCATTTCTTTTTTTTGGAGAGATATCGCATATATTACTCAAAATATGTACACGAATACAAAGAATTACAAACAAGATTATACAGATATGTACAATGAGCGATAAACTCTCTAAAATGCGAGGTTTCAGTATATTTGAGTATATAAGAACTAACAATATTTAGCATCTCTAATAAATCTTTTTTGTTCGAGAAATTGATTTTGGAGAGTCAAAACTTTTATTGTTTAGTTAAAGACTAATTTTCATCAATTTTGTTGTGAAATAAAGCGCCAGAAAGGGCCAAAAGAAATGTGGGAGGAAAGAGTATGTATTTTGTGTTCTTCGGAAAAATGGAAACGGAAAATCATTTCATTTTAGGATGTGAGGCCTTCAAAGACAACACGGAAAGTTATGCAGATATTATGGTAGCTAGCTTTTGGGATAATCTATTTAGATATGGATTTGTCAAGAAGCTAGAAGTGCTTATTGTGAGGCTTCACAGGGAAAGGACTGAATACATCAACAAAGTAATCTATCCCATAAACTATTTTTAGCTTCGTGGACATTAAAATAATTTTATTTCTTTTCTATAATAAATAATAAAATAATCCTACTCTACTAGCCAATCATAAAGAGACAGAACTAGACTCGCAACATAAATGCAACCCTCTAAAGAACTTGCTTCCAACGTCACGGGCAATTTTGACGCTCAGAAAAAATATACTTCACTGATTACAACTTAGACTTAGAACCAAGATTGCACGAAACGGGGAAACGAGTACGAGTTTCCGAAACGAGCATGGGTACGAAACGCGACCTCCCCAAATTTTGGAAATGGAGAAATGTGAATATATATATATATATATATGTATGTGCAATCATAAAGCATAAATGATACATTATAATTTATTACATTTAAATATTATGATTAAATTTACATCACATTTACTCATGAATGATCACATAATGAAAATAAAAATATCGAAATATCCAAAAGCAACCTTTATTATATATCCAAATCTCAAAATCGGCGTTTATTATATACCCAATTAAAAATTAGAAGACAAAACAATAACAAAACAAAAAAAAAAAAAAGTTAACCTGCATGTGGAAACGCCACCGTACGGCCAAGAAACGTGTTTCTGGCCGTACTGGCCACGTTTCTGCCTTGAGAAACGTGCCAATATGGGCGAAAACACGTTTCTGAGCCGTACTGTATGCGTTTCTGCGTTTCAATTTCATTTCGTTAGGGAAACTCCTCCCCTGCCCACGTTTCCTACAACTTAGCTTAGAACAGATAGGTTACCTATCATCTATAAAGTTGCTTGATTGATTCCAACTTAGAACATATGGGTTACCTATCATCCGTAAAGCTGATATTATATTCTTTCCGTTTTTAGTCGATGTTACATATGAACCCTGTCAAATTTGACCAACTTATAATTTAAGGTTTTATGCACACTTGGGTTTGAATCTGGGTTATTAGTATGTGAGTGCCATTCTCAACCAATAGATCACATCCCTACTCTTACCATGAAAGGTCAATTAGAGGAGAAAGGTTTTACTTAGATATAAGCCAATGATGATGAATTTGCTCTTTGCAAGTTAAATACATCTCACTAGCCTTTCTGTCTTGTACTTCGTATATTTATGTAATGTTCTTTCCATATATAATGTTTTTCAGTTTCAATTATTATTTTTTTTTATAAAAAATTGGTATTTTAAATTCATTTTTTGGGCAACGATTAAGCACATTTCATTAATGTTTTTTTTTTACATTGTATATTTAGGTAATGGTGTTCTATTTTTTTCTATAAAAAAATTGGTATTGTAAATTTCTACTTTTTTTCATTGAAGTTTTTCTAGTTTTCTGTTTAGCGGGAATTTTATTTAGAAATTATACTATTCATAATTGACATAAATATGTCAATTGGATATAGCTTAGTGGCTAATTCATTTTCTAGATGTGACATATTTGAATTCTTCACATCTTTGAATTCATAATAAGCATATCCTTAAAATGACATTAACCTTAAAACATTATAGTCTGAAAATCTCTCATAAATAGAAACAAGATATATATTCCTTATACCAAATATAAAGATATATATACACCAAAGTGAAATGGGTAGCATTTCTTAATAAAGAATATATATATATATATATATATATATATATATATATATATATATATATATATACACGGAAAATAGAAAGCTCTATGCATAAAACATAATGCAGAGGCTACAAGCGTACAAGAGGCAATTACTCATGTATCTTTTGTGTTTTATTGCTTTGTTCACTATGTGTCGACATTCTAACGGAGGCATAGATTACCATCTATATTTTCTATAATTTGCCATTTATGAGCACTTTTGTTCTAATGGGGATCAAGTGTTTCTTTTTCTTTTCACCCGGTACCATAGAACTTTCTTGTTTTCTTTGTTCACTATGTGTCGATGTTTTAACAGAGGCATAGATCATCATCTGTCTTTTCTATAACTTTCCATTTATGAGCATTCTAATGGGGATCGAATGTTTATTTCCTTTTCACCCGGTATCATATAACTTTCTTTTTTTCTTTGTTCACTATGCGTCGACGTTTTAACGGAGTCATAGATCATCATCTACCTTTTCTATAATTTGCCATTTATGAGCACTTTCGTTCTAACAGGGTTCGAGTGTTTCTTTTCCTTTTCACCTAGTATCATAGAACAAATACAGTTAGGTTTGTTTTGGATCTAATATGCACTCCTTAAGATATGATGACATTAATTTTACTAGGGAATATTTTTGGTTTGTTAGGATAAAGATTAAGGAGTAAGCTTTCTTATTCTCATAGAGTCTAGGCTCTTGCTAAGTCATAAATTCCCCGTATATCTGATTTATGGGCTGTGGTATATACTCTTTGGTGTTATAGTGGCAGCAACTAGATTTGATCTTGGGTGTAGCCAAAATTACTCCAACAAATTACTAGTTCACCATACTAAAATAAAGAAAATTACATCAACATTTTAAATGTTAACATATATGATTAGTTTACTCATAATTTGTAGATAGTTTGGGGTAAGTGTTATTATGAAATTTTATTATATACACTACCCACTAATTATCCTATTAGTTTCCTATCTGGAAATTGATCATCATTTTCACTAGCGCATCTCCCTATAATGATGCTTTGTAGTAGATTTCCTTAATCAACTTTTTGAATTGTCTAAAAGATTTGACAAAGTTTTTTAAAATAAAGGTATATTTGTAATCAAAAAAAATTTCCCTGGAAAGGGAATGTGTAATTGGTTACAAGGGCTTGGCTAGTTTTCAGATTATTCAAAATTTGATGTCTCGATTTACAATTCAAGGCTTTATTAAAATACACAGGTGTGATTGTTTGAACCGGAGCTTGATATCTTGTATAGCCATTTCTATGTGTATGAATGCAAATATATTAGTGGTTATGGTGGCAAGAACTAAGTTTTATTTTGGGTGTAGCTAAAATTACTCCAACAAATTACTAATTCACCATAATAAAAGAAATAAAATAACATTAACATTTCAAATTGAAATGTTAACATATATGATTAGTTTACTCATAATTTGCAGATAGTTTGGGGGTGAGTGTTATTATGAAATTTTATTATATACGCTACCCACTAATCTTATCCTACTAGTTTCCTATCTGGAAATTGATCATCATTTTCACCAGCGCATCTCCCTATAATGATGCTTTGTAGTAGATTTCCTTAATCAACTTTTTGAATGGTATAAAAGATTTGACAAAGTATTTTAAAATAAAGGTATATTTGTAATCAATAATTTTTTCCCTCGATAGGGAATGTGTAATTGGTTACAAGGGCTTGGCTAGTTTTCAGATTATTCAAAATTTGATGTCTCGATTTACAATTCAATATATAAATATGGCTTTATTAAAATACACAGGTGTGATAGTTTGAACTGGAGCTTGAGATCTTGCATAGCCATTTGTATGTGTATGAATGCAGATATATTAGTGGTTTTTGTTGGTTTGTTACATTTTGGTGCAGTTTAGTATGGCATTATTTTCATTACCGTAAGTCAATGATATTGAGTCTTTAAGATGATTGCTATGCAATACACTACATTTTAAAGCTAAGATGGATGAGAAATTTGCACTGCAAGGTCAACAACGTTGAAACTTAAAATATAAAAGGCCATTAGTCGAACCAATCGTATATTTTTCTTTTTCCTAACCAAGACGGTATTTTGTTGGATGTAACAGCCGGTGGTTGTTTTTGCAGGAATCTTTGATGATGGGAGGCATCTTGAAAATGTCACGGTTTCAAAATGGGAAGTTAAATGACGACTTGTATACATATGTAATTTTGCATCAATTGCAAGACCATCTCGCGGAAACTTGAGACAAGTATTCAACTTTTTGATAAGAAACAAGTTTGAGTCTGACATCTAATAGCCCCGGATGTACTTGATTTTTGTGTAATTAGGAAGAAAAAAATTCAAGCACAAGTGTAACTCTAATGTGATATCTCTTTGTACTTCTGGTTGTAAAAAATCAATCTTCTTTTAATGGAACCACTGTATTTGGTTGGGTCTGTTATTTCATAGATCATGGATTTATTTGACATTAAATCTTAATTAAGGCTAATAAAATTTAATAAAAAATATTGCATCAACGGTAAGTAGTATTGCATACCTTTCCTTTCCTCTGCACATAAAAACAAAGTTTTATTTCAACATTTTCAAACAAGGATTCAAGAAGGGAGTGAGTATTATTAATGGTGGGATGAAATCCCAACATGAAGGAAATGTCATTGTAATGACATGGTTTATGGCTCAAGATGCATCACATTGAAATTACTAATAACATTTATAGGGTGTAATTTTATTAATTTAATGTTTGCGTTTCAAAACTAGCCTCTAAATTGAAAAATCTTTTGGTGTAAGAAATGCTTTATAAATTCTCTTTAGCTCATGTTTATCCAAAAAAAATTGGCATCTCCTTGTGCTTTTTTAGTATTATTACTTCTCATTCTTAAATTGGCATTTCCAAGCTTAGGCACTTTACATTACTTTCAAAAAGAGGGGAAACCAGACAAGTAGTAGCAGGGATTCAAAATCTTAGCATTACATATCACATAAGCTATAAGTCTCATTTAAATTGTAAAGAAAACTAATAGAAATACTATGCTAAAAATTGATTTGTAAATTGTCATGGGTATTCCACTAGGCAATTTGTTAAAATAAATTTGATAAAATTATACTTAAAAAATCCAAAATGTACACTATTACAATTTGGTTTTTCTTTAGATTTATAAATTTGTAGATTGTTATTAGCAACATATGCATGTGAATTAAAATTATGCAAAAAACAAAGAACAATGAAATAAAAGCCCACACACATTTGACACAAGATAACCTAGGAAACCCTTTCGGGAGAAAAACCTAGCTGCAAAGTGAGGTCACTCTGCTCTCTTTCTCTGAATAGAAAAATGTTTAAGTACAAAGAAGTACAGTTTGTGGCCTATGGGCTACTACAATGCACAAATCCTTTTTGTGTCCTCTATCTTGTATCTCTTAGTTATTTTTTTGCCCAACTATAGAACAAATTCTCTTGAAAGAATGGAACCCCTTCTCCTCCTAGTGCAAGCTCAATTATAACATAGCACGATAGTCTACTAGTGGTTAGGTTTGACTATCTCAATTCATAACTAGAGTTACAATATAGACTCTTCTAGAGTCTTCTTCATCACAATGATATGTCTAGCCCCTTTTCCATGAATAATGGGGGTTGATGTGCCATCCTCTCGAATTATGGTGGTGAAAACAAGGTGGTAAATTTTTGAGTGACATAACTTTCACATACAAACTTCTGATTGACATGATTCTTATATCATTGGAAAGGTCTTTATGTGTAGAATAGGAAGGAAAGGTCTTGTGCTAAAGTGACAAAGTTTTACCCCCAAAAAATGTCGTTTAATCCCTCAAAATGCTCCCAGAAGGTTTCAGGCCCTAATTTGCCAAACTGGGTCCCGTGTGTAGAAAGAGTCATTTGAATTGATTCCTCCACCTTTTCCACTCTGAAAGCATCGAGATGGATGAAAAATAATATAATGATCCAATTTGGATCATAAATTGACAACCATAATTGTAACAGAGCCATAATAAAATATCATAAGAATGAAACTTGCTTGCCTAATCATGTTTGCCAAAGGGAGAGCCCACCTATATTGGTGAAGGGGAATCATAGTCTTTTTCAAAGGAGGTGAAGACAAGGTTTCTCAACTTTCTAGCCAACATAGAAACATTTTTTTGTCTAATCTATCCACTTTGTCCATCATCTCTACCATACACACCAATATTTTTTTATGTGTTTGAATGATATACGAACTTCTTCAGGAATAACCTCCATATATCTAGCCATAGAAAGATGAGCAACAACTTGGGCCGAAGGTTGAGAAGACGAGGGATGATAAGCTTAGACAAAAAAGAAGGGTGGCTTTGCCTCCTCTTTGTGACCAAAGGAGACACATCATCCTACCATGATGAGGGGAGAATTTGTTGAAGAATGTAACTAGGTTCGATCTTCATAATTGTATAATGTAATTTATTTGTCAAAAGAAATTTTATTATGACTTATTAAAGCATGGGTTTCATGCTTGGGTCATCATGTTTATAGGTCAAAGCCTCCATTGTAAACTTCTATGTTTTATATTGAGTCAATAGAGTCATTGTCAATTTTATTAGACCCTTCTTGGGTTTTTGTATCATGTAAAAAGAATTATTTTTTAGTCAAATAGGTCATTTGACACTTCCACACCAAGTCAGCCCTATGATGATAAAGTCAGCCTACATTGGGGAAATTCAACCCACAGAAGAGGTTATATATAGATAGGCAGTTCAATCCATTTGCTCACTCACTCAACAATTTTGATACGCAAGAAAGAGAAGCAGTAAAAAGTGTGAAATTCCAAGAGAAAGAAGATTGTAGAAGAAGACAAAGTTGAAGTTTTTGGGCTATATTTCTCTCACACATGCGAAGTTATTGGGCTATTACTGAGGCCGAAATTCTGAATTCTACTGCAGGTTGAAGTTCTACAGCTGGGGTCGAAGTTCTGCTACTGGGTAGGTCGAAATTCGGCTGCTACCAGGTCGAAATTCTATGTCAAAGTTGTTGCTGCGAGGACATCACTTAGAGAAGAAGGAATGATTAACTGGTGACTGGGGAAAGCTTGTGTCTAGGTCAAAAGAGTCTTGTACTATCTCATCTTGTCTTTGAATCTACTGAAGGAAGAGTTCTGACTAGGTTTTCCCCTTATAGGGGTTTTTCCCTGGCTGTCCACCTACATCTTGTTCTCTTGTTCTTGTGATTTTCTTATACACATAAATTGGTAATTGCTTGATGAAACATAACATAATAAATAAGTAAAATAAACCAACATAATTCACAAGTAATTACCAAAGAAGAGGAATCAAACCCTAATTACTACTAGCATTGATTTCTAAACATGGTATCAAAGCTAAGGTCTAAAAAAACTAGAGATCACTTTGTTGGCTTGAAAAGGAAGGCTACTACCTCTATAACAAGTTACTTGAAGATGGGGTTCAATATTATAAGAATTGCAGGAAGTTGGATCGGAAGGATCATTTACAACCTATCTAAGAAGGTCAAAAGCGAAGGATTATTGGTTGTGCTTACAAGTACTCTTGATGATGTCAATGCATGGATCATTGGTAGTAGAGCATCAAGACATATGACAAGAGAAAGCAAACAACTTCATACTCTATCAAAGGAACAATAATCTCATGTAGTGGAGCTAGGAGACAATAACTATTATGCAGTCAAGGGCCTTGGATCTACACCTTTGAAGCTGGAAAATGGAGCAAAGATACACCTCAACAATATACTCCATGTTCCAGGTTTGAGAAAGAATTTACTTTCAAATTCTTGTTTAGAAGATAAAGGAGATAGGGTTGCTTTTGTAGATGGTAAAGTCTTGGTTTGGGGAAAGGATTCAAGCATTGAAAAGGAAAAAGTTATTGGAGTTTGTGAAGGAAGACTATATAGAGTTATAACACCATCTCCTCAAGCCATAATTCACATGGAAATCAATCTCATCGAACTATGGCATAGAAGATATGGGCATATACACTACAAGATCATTCCCTCTCTCAATCAAATGGTAAATGGCATTCCTAACATTAAGGAAAATCGTGAAGGTGAATGTAAGGGATGTGCTTTGGGAAAAAATACAAGGAAGCCTTTCACAAGCAATTAGACAAGGTCTAAAGAATTATTAGACCTCATTCAATCTGTTATGTGTTGGCCTATGTCTAATAAATCACTTGGAGGTCATATTTATTATGTGACCTTCATTGATGATCACTCTAGAAATACATGGCTCTACCTTCTCAAGACAAGGATGAAGTATTTGAAAAATTCAAGGAGGTTAGATTTGAAGTGGAGACCTTAACCGAAAGAAAGATAAAGACCTTGAGATCCGACAGTGGTGGGAAATAAACTTCAAAAGAATTGGTTGCATATTGTAAAGAAGCAGGTATTAAGAGGGAGCACTTTATTCCCTTCAATCCCGAACAAAACGGAGTTGTAGAAAGGAAAAATAGAAAAGTTTCTATAGGGTGAAACAGCGATGACAGCAGTATATATACAAAATAAAATTCCTCATAAAATTCTTGAGAATATGACACCTAAAGAAACATTCACAGGGAAGAAGCCATGTGTGGACCATCTTCAAATCTTTAGGATGTCTTGCATACATCCATGTTCCAAAGGACAAGTGAAATAAACTAGATTCTACAAGCATCAAAGGGATCTTCGCTAGCTACAATTTTTCTTTGAAGGCATATAGAATCTACATTAAGGAAGGAAAACATATTGGAGTAACTAGGGATGTTATATTCGATGAGAATCATGCCTACAAGAGATCTAAGGATATTTCAATTGATTCTAATGATGAAGATACACCACTATTTGAATAAAAAAAACATCATGATGAGACTACTCCAAACCATGAAGAGGATGAAGGACCAAGTGAGCCGATTCAACCTCTGATCATACCCATAATAAGGAAGAGGCCAAATTGGTTGAAAGCTACTCTTGAAGATGTAAAACGACATGGAGCTACTAAAGGAACTTTTAGAGAAAGCAAAAGACCAAAAAGATATGTAGCATACATGACAAAATTAATAGAGGTTGAACCAACTACATTTGAAGAAGTTTCTCATCAAGAAGAATGGAAGAAGGCGATGCAAGAAGAATATCAATCTATCATGAAGAATGGAGTCTGCGAAGTCGTTCCTAGGCCAAGGGACAAATCAGTTGTCACTTCAAAATGGATTTACAAAATCAAACATGTTATTGATGGAAGTGTAGATAAATATAAAGCTAGATTTGTTTCAAGGGGCTTCTCTCAAAAGGAAGGTATAGACTATGAAGAAACCTTTGCACCTACTGCTAGATATACTACTATAAGATCTTTGGTTTCACTAGCTGATACAATGGGATGGAATATTTATCAAATGGACGGAAAAACAACATTTCTAAATTGGACCATCGATGATGAAGAAGTATACAATGAACAAGTGAAAGGCTTTGAAATAAATAGCAAGGACACACATGTTTTCAGACTTAAGAAAAACCTATATGGCTTAAAGCAAGCTCTTAGGGCATGGTATGCAAGGATGGATGCATGTCTCTTAAGAATTGGGTTCGTCAAAAGCTATGCAGATCCATATCTCTACATTAAGGTAGTGAACAATGGACCAGTCATTATACTACTTATGTAGATGATTTGTTTATTACAAGTGTGGAGCACATAATACAAGAATGCAAGAAGATGTTGGCAGTTGAATTCAAAATGAAAGATCTGGGACTTATGCATTATCACTTGGGTTTGGAAGTTTGGCAGAAACCTAGAGAAATATATTTGGGTCAAGGTAAATAGATAATCAATATTTTATAGAAATTTGGTATGAATCATGGATTCCAAGCATATCATTACTCCCATGATCACTAATCTCAAGAAGTTGAGAAGCTCTGAATCCAGTCTCGTCGATCCTACTAGTTATCGCAAGTTGGTGGGCTCTCTAATGTATCTGGTAAATACAAGACCTGATATACATTTTGTTGTAAATATTCCTAATCAATTTCAGTTGGAGCCTCGTCATGACCATTGGATAGCTGCTAAGCATATTCTTAGATATCTCTATGGCACTATACATCACTGCCTAAAATATTATGGAAAGGAAGTTAAGTTGACATGTTTCACAAATTCATATTGGGGTGGTAGTGAGACTGATGGCAGAAACAATATCGGTGGATGTTTTAGTTTGGGAGCTGCAATGATCTCATGGATGAGTAGAAAACAAGATCCTGATGCATTAAGTAATGTCGAAGTTGAATACATTTTTGCATGTGAAGTAGGAAATGAAGTTGTTTGGTTGAGAAAACTCTTGTCATATTTGTTTAGAAAGCCTCTCAATCCTACTATAATAAATTGTGATAAGCATAGTAGCATCAAGATGTCTGAAGATCTTGTATTCCGTGTAAGGACGAAGCATATCAATAACAAGTACCACTCTATTAGAAGTTTGGTACAAGATGGGGTCGTAAACCTACAATATATTCCAACAGATGAACAAGTAGTCGATGTGCTGACAAAGTCTCTTCCAAATAAAAAGTTGAATTATTTTAGAAGCATGCTTGGTTTGGTTGACATTATAGGTTTAGTTGATAAAGAGATATGAAGCATCTAATGGTGGATGCTTGGGAGGACATCTGGTCGGCCTATGTGTGTTTGATGCCCTGATCCCGAATAAGGAGGGTAGCAATGGTTTTGGAGGTCTGACCTTGGATACGCACCTAGATCCTTGGGTTGATGGTTAGTTAGTAAGCTTGGTGGTACATAGACTAGCTGAAAACTTTAGCCCATCTTAGTCCCACCCGGATAAATAACCCTGGTCATGTATCTAGTCTATGGCACTGAGTGTGCCTGAACTCTTCGTAGTTCAGGTGTTTTTTGAGATCTTTCATATATATATATATATATATATATATATAGTTAAGAGGGAGTATTGAAGAATGTAACTAGGTTCGGTCTTCGTAATTGTATAATGTAATTTATTTGTCAAAATAATTTTTGTTATGACTTATTAAAGCATGGGTTTCATGCTTGGGTCATCATGTTTATAGGTCAAAGCCTCTGTTTCAGGCTTCTAAGTTTTATATTAAGTCAATAGAGTTATTGTCAATTTTTTTAAACCCTTCTTGGGTTTTTGTATCATGTAAAAATAATTATTTTTTAGTCAAATAGGTCATTTGACACCTCCACACAAATTTGGCCCTATGATGATGAAGTCAACCTACATTAAAGCAATTTGACCCACATAAGAGGCTATATATAGACATATAGTTCTATCCATTTTCTCACTCACTCAACAAGTTTGATACACAAGAAAGAGAGGCAGTAAAAAGTGTGAAATTCCAAGAGAAAGAAGAATATTACAGAAGAAGACAAAGTTTAAGTTTTTGGGCTATCTTTCTCTCACACGTGTGAAGTTATTGGGCTATTGTTGGGGCCAAAATTCTGAATTCTACTGCAGATCGAAGTTTTGTTGCTGGGGTCGAAGTTCTACTGCTGGGAAGGCTGAAATTCTATTGTTGCCAAGTCGAAATTCTAGGTCAAAGTTGCTACTGGGAGAACATCACTTTGAGAAGAAGAAAGGGTTGAATTGGTGATTGGGGGAAGTATGTGTCTAGGTCAAAAGAGTCTTGGACAATCTCATCTTGTCTTTGAATCTACTGAAGGAAGAGTTCTGACTAGGGTTTCCCCTTATAGGGGTTTTGCCTTGGTTGTTCACCTACATATTGTATCTCTTGTTCTTGTGATCTTCATATACACATAAATTGGTAATTCCTTGATGAAACATAATATAATAAAGAACTAAAAGAAGCCAACATAATTCACAAGTATTTATCAAAGAAGAGGAATCAAACCTAATTACTACTAGCATTGATTTCTCAACAGAATTTAGGTGGAAGAAACGAGAACCAGAGTTTTAAGGGAATAAGGAAAAACGAAAACCAATGGAAAAGCACCAAAGGGAGGCTAGGAGAAAACCCAGCAAAATTATTAACCCAACATAGGACAAGGTTATTGGAATGGATTCTTGAGACAAACAAACTATACCCAGAATTGTCACAGAAATACAGAGAAAAGAAACAAGCTAAACAAAAGACTAAGTTGAGGACACGAGATTAGGGGGAAACCAAGTAAAACAACTTGAGAACCACTAGTAGGCCTAAAGAAGGGAATAAAAACAAAAAAGAAATATAACAAAGATGCATGTAGAGGATAATAACAAATAAACTTGAAATTTTGAAGACCAATGAATAGAGACATTACAACCAAAATGAACCACATACCCAATCTCGATGGAGTCCTTATGCCAAAAGTGAGCTTGATAATTTCCGCCTTCTAGTTGAGATCCACAATTAAGACAAAGAGTAGGGGAGTTATTTTTTAGAGTTTTGCATTGAGTTAGCGACCTAACACTTGAAGACGACCAACATTCAAAGTGTAGAAAACACAACAAAAGCTCAAGTGTAATGGGAAAGGAATTTTACTTAACAAATTGTAAGCTAAATGAATTGAATGACAACATGACATACTTAGGCAGTTGACAAACCAAAGACCATAAAATATTTCCAACCTTGATTTCATTTTGTCTTGACCATGTTTCATGATATCCCACAAACATCACAGAATTCTCCATAACTATGTTTGAAACGGGCTTGAATGCGAGCTATAGGACTAAAAGTCCTTCCTGTATCTCCCATGTGACTAAATTTCCTTCCTAGATCTCCCATGCAACCACCTCTCTAATAATTGTAACCTCCCATGATCCAACCTCAAACAGTCCCAAACATTAGTCCTTTCATGCATGCAACTTGCTAACTAGGGGTTGTATTACCATTGTTCATTTTTGCTCTCATCTCAAGACAACTATGATTTCCATAGTTGGGCACCCTTTGTCAAAAGAACTATTATATAATACTTAAGGACAAAATAACAATTTGAATACATTAGGTTAGATTTAATTTATTAAATAATATTATACATTTATATCAATGGAACAAATATATATTACTAAGTAATATTTTATAATATATGGAACAAATATATATTACCAAGTAATATTTTATATAGTATATTATGTAATAAGCATGAAAACTAATAATTGAGCTAATGAATTCTCATATTGCATGTCAAAAACCTTTTTAATGCAATCCTTAAAGATGTATTCATAATTGCACTCATAACTGAAACTATAAATAATTCCTACATAAAAACAAAAACAAACTAAGCCTTATAAATTATTAACTGTTATGATTAACTCCTTCTTTTGGTCAAAATACATCATAATATTTTTTCGGTCAAAATACATCATTTGAAGAGAAGAAGAGAAAATATATGCCAAGGCCAAATTGCAAGTATGTGTCAAAACACATAACTCTATTAATTATTTCTAGCTTGATGTTTTAACATAAAAACGTTGGAATAACAAAGATACCCTCATATATTGTTTGGTAGACTTCAAAAAACTTTCAAAATAGTCCTTGAAAGTAATATATGTCAAAGATTGAAAGAACGAAGTAGACCAATAGTGTGAAAATGAAGTAGCTAAAAGATATGAAAGAGTCATTATGAGAATTAAAACTAGTGAGGCTTGGGAAAAATAAATCAATTGCAATATAAGAATCAAGCAATGGTGTCCTTCATTTCTCACCCTCGTAAAATACATTTTGATGAGATAAAACAATCCGTTATAGAAAAAGGGTGTGAAGGAATTAGCCTGGTAGGAATGGTAATTTATGTTATTTATACTCAAATTGTCTAAGTGCAAAGTCTTCATGGACTTTTATAACAATATGGGGATAAATATCAACATAGAGAACACACAATTTTAATGATGAATCAAAAAGAAAAATACCCAAGTAGTAATTATCTAAACCAACTCATTAAGAATAAGAATCTACTGATACGTTTTGAGTAGATTTTCACCACATGCTAAATTAAAATTGCAAAGGGAATATAGGGCAACGTAGAATTAGAAAGTTTTTGTCATCCTCGAAAGCAGTTGTATATATGCAAAGATTAGGATTTGGCATGGGATGAAGCTCCATTTTAATAGCCTAGTGATGCAAGAGCAACTACCAGAAAAAAATCATTTTTGACCTTCTTGGGTCAAAAATCCATTTACTAAAAGAAGTGGGTTTCCTTAACTTTATTTGATTTGTAATATGTTTTATAGATGTAATCTAAAAGGTATCTATGTCTTTAGGAAGTTAGTGTGAGTGTCATTTGATTTTTATATAAAAGGATAGATTCAACCAAATTAGAAATTTGTTAGATGATTCACCCTAACAGACTGAATTTGTTGAGTGTATCTAGATCTTTGGATTTTGGATTACGAGAGAATTTGGTGTTTGTTTTGGCTTGAACAAAGTGTGATCAAGCATCAAACTTTGAGTTCAAATTTAGTCACCACTATTTCCATGCAAATTTTCAATTTAGTGAGAGAGATTCAAATCTCTCAGGAGGCTTTAGAAGAACATCAATCCAAGAAATTTCATGGTTAGGCATCAATTTGGTATGAGATCAAGGAGTGCTCAGATATGGCAAAACGATGCATAAGATCAACTAGAGGGTTGGCTCAAGGAAGGCCTGTAGCGAATGCAGCCTTGTAAGAAGAGATGAAGTTGATGGAAACTGCTCAAAAAATAGGAGTTGACAAGGGAGTTGTTAGTGAAGTAGAAGAATATTCTAGTGAAGAAGAAGATGAAGAACTAGCAAAGGAGAAAATGTTGAAGATGATATCTAAGATGAGTGTCGAACCAAATATGGAGATGCTTGTATATGAAGGCAATTTAAATGTTGATGAATTGATGTATTGGATTAATGTTATGGACAAATATTTCAATTATGAAGATGTTGATGAAGAGAAAAGAGCGAAATTTGTAGTGATAAGATTGAAATGTCATGTAGCCCTATGGTGGCATGAAGTGCAAGTAGATAGGAGGAAAAGCAATTCCAAGATCAATATTTGGGATAGAATGGTGGCTAAATTCAAAGGTAATTTCATGCCTAAGGATTACCAGTTAAATCTTTTTAAGTAATTGTAAAATCTTAGACAAAAATATATGTCTGTAAAATAATACATTGAGGAATGCTAGGTACATTAATTATTTGAGGTATGAAATTCAAGATGAGATTAACATCGTATCCCTGAGGAAATTTGAAGACGCATATCAAGCTGCTTTGAAAGAAAAAGAGAAGATAAGCAAAAAATAGAGTCAAAAGAGTAGAGGAAGAAGTCCTACAAGAGGAAAAGGATAGATAAGTGATAGAGGGAGATTTTAGTCCTCAAGAGAGGAAGGTGGAAGTTCGAGTAGTCAGTCACCAAGACGAGGTGAATCTAGAGGAAGAAGATCTCTCTCCATAGTTAGAGGAAAATGTAGAGATTATCATCCCAGATGTTACAGATGTGGAAAATTGGGACATGTGGCTTGGGAATGTCCAGAAAATAATGCAATATGTCAAAGAAGTGCACATGTGACAGAAGAAAGAGAAGAAAGTGTAAATTTAGTAACAGCTGAAGAAACCCCTAAAGCAGGAGATTCATTATTGGTGAAGATAGTTTTAATCAAATTAGAAAAGGAATCTTAGGAGCCAACTGATAGGAAAATTTTGTTTAGAACTATATGCAAGTCAAAGGTTGAAGTGTCGCAAAGTTGTAACTAATAGTGGTAGTATAGATAATTTAGTTTCTACTTAAATGGTAGAAAAATTAGATTTAAAAAAAAACAATGTACCTTACTCCTTATAAATTATCATGGTTGTAAAAAGGACATTAAATTTTGGTGAATGAATAATGTAGGGTGGAATTTCATATAAGTGGATACAAGGACGAGGTATTATGTGACATAGTTCCCATGGATGTTTGTCATATTTTGTTGGAAAAATCATGGCAATATGATAGAAAGGTTATTCATGATGGTAGAAGGAACACCTATAAACTTGAGAAGAATGGTTAGAGACACACATTGTTACATTTTCAAGATAAACGAGAAAAGGAAAAAGTTGGTCATAATGTGTTGTTGATGAAAAGAGTTCACAAGAAGTCAAGAAAGAAGAGGTACACTTTGCTTTGGTTGGAAAGCCTACATTTAATTCTTACCAACACAAACTTGGATAATTTTCCTAAAGAAATCAAAGTTATGTTGGATGAATTTGTTGGTATCAATGTTGATGATTTTCCAAGTAATATACCTCCTATTAGAACCATTGGTCATCATATAGACTTAATTCTTGGACCAAGTCTTCCAAACAAAGTAGCAAACAAAATGACTCCACAAGAGAATGAAGAAGTGAAGAGGCAGGTACAACGGTTGTTGGATAAGGGTCTCATCAAGGAGAGTCTGAGTTCATGTGGTATTCCTATAATAGTGATCCGGATTTAAACAGGAACGCAATAAATTACAGAGATAACCATAAACACAGATATGCAGCGGAAATAATACTTCATTTCATTAATGTGAAACACTGAAATATGCTTACAAACAATCATGGAAATAAACTAGCTAGGGCGATGGTAGCTTATCTCTGAGAAGAGATGTGGCGGCTACATGCCTCTAAACTATGTTACAATGAGGCTCAAAGGCCTATTTATTATTGAGAAACATGGGAAAACCCTAAACATCCAAAAATCTAACCCTAGAAGATGAAATGACAAACTGTGGGCCCCGTTTGGGTAAATTGGTACATCAACTTCCCGGGGTCGTAACTTTGGCATATGATCATCGTTTGATGCGTACAATATCTCGTTAGAAAGATCTATCCGAGAAATACAACTTTGGGAAGAGCAACATCAATCCATGGACCCATGTTGCTCCTAGTTTTCCCAAAAACATCGTTTAGGGCCTCAAAACGGCTTTGAAAGTTTAGGACCCGAAAAACTGCTAAAAATAGTAAATTGTGATACAATTAAGGAAAGTGAAAAGCTGAAAGAAACAATGGTGGGGGTCCAAGTGGACTTGGTGGGTGGCCACCAATATCCACCTGGATCATTTCTCCCCCCTTAGGAAGCAATGGTCCCCATTTCATTGAGTTCCTCCATGAGATGAGGAAACTTCTACTGAACTTGGTCCCTGGTGAGCCACTTGCCCTGGTGAAGGAGTTGGCCCACTTTGACAACTCGATACAGTTGGATATTCTACTGGCAAGTGTGATTGATCTGTGTGTCCATGGCCCAATCAGTTGCAGCTTGTTCCATGCAATCTGGATTTAACTCTGTGGGTGTGAGTTGTTCTGCAATGTCGGATGTGTCTAGTAATGGTGGAAAGTATGGCCGAAGGCGGTCCACATTGAACACTGTGTGTAGGCTAAGGAATGGGGGAATGTTGAGCTCAAATTCATTATCCCCCACAGCGTTGGTAATGGTGTGAGGACCATATTGGAGTGGTCTGAGTTTCCGATGGGCTCCGATAAGGTGTTCCTTTTGCAAATGCAACCAAACTTTGTCGCCCACCTGAAACTTGTGTGGCACCCGATGTTGATCATGTCGCTGCTTGTACTTGGCATTTGATTTCTCTGTAATGTCATGGACCTACTGGCGAATATGTTGGATGTGCTCAATGAAGTTGTTTGCCTTACCTGTTTCGGACTGGACATGAGCTGAATCTGCATGAGTAGCTACAAATCGCATGGCCACATCAATGGGACATAATGGCTGGAATCCCAAGCCCACCTGAAAAGGGTTGTGGCCAGTTGAGCTATGGAGAGCCCAGTTGTAGCTGTGTTGAACATAGGGGAGGCTCTCGTCCCATGTGTGTGGATGCTTTGAATTGTACATGCACAGAATGTGTACAATTATCCTGTTGACAACCTCTGTTTGGCCATCAGTTTGAGGATGGAAGGCTATGGACTTAGTGAGTTTGGTGTCCAGCATCGACCAGAGACTGGACCAAAATGTAATGAGGAAATTGTTGTCCCGATCTGAGATGATATACTGTGGGATCCCAAAGTGTACCCACACTCGTTCAAAGAAGAGTTTAGCAGTGGCTTCTACTGTGATATTCTTCTTGCAGACCGTCATAATGGCCATCTTTGAGAACCTGTCGATGACCACAAAAACACAGTCATTTCCATGCTTAGTGGAAGGAAGGCATGACATGTAATCCATGGAGATGGATTCCCAAGGTCGACTAGGGGTAGGCAGTGGGGTATAGAGGCCTTGCTTCTTAACGTTCGGTTTGGCAATGGCGCAGGCAATGCATGGTCTGATGTACTTCTCGACATCCTGTCGACGATTCGGCCAATAGAAATACTTCTGCAGTACTGCCACCATTTTCTCGACCCCGAAATGCCCAGCAGCCCAACTGTAATGTGCTTCCCAAATCATCTTGGCACGCTCGCTTGAAGGAACACAAAGGTGACCCAGGTGGCATAACAGGGCATCCTGGAGGTGAAAATCTAGAACATGCCGACCCTCCAAGAGTGTCTGGTATGTGTGGCTGAATTCTGGGTCTCTTTTGTAGAGAAGTGGCCAATCAGAAGTCTCATGCCCACAAGAGTTGAGCACGGTGGTTAACGCCATGATCGGTGGTTGACTGAGGAAATCTGCAACATTATTGGTGCTGCCCTTCTTATACTTAATATTCAAATGGAACTGTTGTAGGTATGTAGACCACTTCTTATGGCAATCATTCTACAATTTCCCTTGGGTTTGTATGAACTGCAAGGGTTGGTGGTCTGTGTGGATGACCGTTTCCCTCCCCAAAATGTAATGCTTCCATTTTCGGCAGGCCTGCACAATGGAGTACATCTCTTTATCATAAGTGGGATACTTTCGGATTTTCTCTGAAAGTGTTTCACTGTGATATGCCACTGGATGCCCGTGTTGCGTAAGGACTGCCCCAATAGCATACTTAGAGGCATCTGTCTCGACCTTGAATGGTTGTTGTAAATCTGGCAACGCGAGCACTAGTGCCGTGTAGAGGCGATCTTTCAACTCTATGAATGCCTTTTGTTGAGATTCATACCAAAAAAAAATTCTTTCGCTCCTCCCTTGGTGACTTGACTCAAGGGCCAAGTGATATGAGAAAACCCCAACATGAACCTGCGGTAGAAGTTTGCAAGACCTAGAAAGCTGCGGAGCTCTATCACAGTGGTTGGACATGGCCAATACTGAATGACTTGGATCTTAGCTGGATCCACATGCCCTCCTTGTTCATCAATAATGTATCCCAGATACTAAACCTAGGTCATGCCAAAAGTGCATTTCTCCAAATTGGCACATACCTTGTGTTTCCGCAATGTTTGGAGAACTTGTTGGATGTGGTGGAGGTGCTCTTCCCAACTTTGGCTGAAGATCAGAATGTCATCCAAGTATACCACTACAAATGAGTTGTGAATGGCTGCAATATGTCATCCATTAGCCTCATGAAGGTTGCAGGAGCATTCGTCAATCCGAAAGGCATAACCAACCATTCAAAAAGGCCCTCCTTGGCTTTCAAGGTAGTCTTCCACACATCAGAGGGTTCGATTGGTACCTGGTGATATCCCGACTTCAGATCGATCTTTCTAAAATATTTCGCCCATTTTAGTTGGTCCAGGAGGTCATCAATCCGTGGGATCGGGTACCTATTATGGACAATGATCTTGTTCAGTGCCTGATAGTCAATACAGAGTCTCCAAGTCCCATCCTTCTTCTGTACCAACACGATCGAGCTCCCACAAGGTGATGAACTCAGACAGATGTGACCTTTCTACAAGAGCTCCTAAATCTGCCTCTTGATTTCATCATTTTCTAGAACGGAGTGTTGATAAATTGGTCCATTGGATAGCGGTGCACCTGGGGTCAGATCGATGGAGTGCTTGACCTGACAGTGCAAAGGAAACCATGCAGGGGAGGTGAAGATGTCCTCGTACTCCTCCACAACCTTGTCCATCTGTAGTTATTGTGCGGAGGGGCTTTGTCTGGAGGCCGTGGCCACCGTCTTCTTCTTTCCTTGAGGGCGTATCATCATGAAAACAAATTTCCCGGTTTTGGAAATGAGCTTACTGTATTGTTTTGCAGTAATCAAATAGATGGCGGTAGGCGGTGCTACCTCTGGTATCCTGTACAACTTTTTTCCCAATGTAATAATAACAGCACGGGGCCTTGAATCATCCATAGCATGTTGCTTCCACAAGTATGGTTGTCCTAACAATACATCACAAACTTCAAGGGTAGCAATGTCACACAATACCTCATCTGTGAAGGGCTTGATGTTGTATGGAAGGCGACACTGCTGGCTCACGCGAAGATCACGTCCTTGGTGAAGCCACCCGATGGTGTACGGTTTTGGATGTGTTGTGGTTGGTAAGCCTAACTGCTTCACAACCTCTGCTGAAATGAGGTTCTTTTAGCTCCCGTTATCGACAATGAACTGTAGCGGGGAACCCTTTACCCACATTTGGGAGTGGAAGAGACGCTCCTCCTCCTCTGGACCTTCAGGTTCATTTTTCTGGATCTTGGCAGTAGCAACAATGGCGTTGGGATCTGCATCAATGATCTGCTACCCTTTTTCATTCCCCCTGTTAGGTTTTGACTCAGAGTCGGAACATGCATCTAATTCTGAAACCTTTAGCTCAGCCACCAGTGATTGCTTGGTCCGACACTCACTTGTGTTGTGAGTGGAGCTCTTATGGAACTCACACCATTTTCCTATGTCCTTTTTTGGCTTCCCAGTATTGTTCTTTGCTTGTAGCTTTGGCAGGTTATCTTGGTCTGCCCCGCCTTGGCTTTATCCTTTGTTTGTGGTTTAGGGGCACCTTTCCCTTGCTTCAGATTCGCAGATCCAAAGTCTTGCATCTTTTGTTTAAACTGCTGCTCGACCTTGACAGCATATCGGTATGTTGTGCCGAGCGAGGAGATGTTTAGGAATTATATTTCTTCTTGGATGTACTTGTGCAGGCAGCCGCGGTATTTGAGTATCAAATGCTACTCTGAATCCTGGATACCCAACTTTGTGCGAAGGGTATGGAAAATATTGGTGAACTCCGACACGTCTTGGTCCCTTCCCTGCCGTAGCGTGGTCCACTTTATGTATTCATCCTCATAGCTTCCGACAGGGTAGTACTGCTCCTTGGTCGCATCCGAGAATGAATTGCAGGTGGGTGCAGCTAAAAATAGTGAACCGGTATTTTCATCCTTCTGCTCGCAGTAGGTTTCCCACCAGTCCTTGACGTGGGGGGTTGCTTTGAGAAGAGAAAAAACAATCTTTTCCCGACTCGAAAATTCATGAACAAAAAAATAACCCTCTAGAAGATTTAACCATTTATCTACGACATCTGCGTCTATCTGACCCTCGAATCTGGGGATTTCAAAATTAACTTGTACCTTAAAGGGCATGGCATTTCTAGAGTAGCTGCTGGAAGCCGATTCGTCGCTTCTGGGTAGCCGCTAAAGAATCTGGGCAAAGTTGTCCATCATCGAGTTCTGTTGTCGCTTGAGGGCTTCTTCGAGAAATATTTTGATAGGATCTCCTGCCCCCTCGTCTTTCTTCTCATCCGCCATGGGAGGCTGTTGGGATTTTCAAGGCTGGTCTTGCAAAGGTTCGACCAGTTCAAGCCCTAACTCCTTATATCCCGACCTCCTTGGATACATGCAAAGAAAAACAGAGAAAAAAGCAGGTCGCTCTGATACCACTAATCCAGACTTAAACAGGAACGCAAAAAATTACAGAGATAACCATAAACACAGATATGGAGCGGAAATAATACTTCATTTCATTAATGTAAAATACTGAAATATGCTTACAAACAGTAATGGAAATAAACCAGCTAAGGCGATGGTAGCTTATCTCTGAGAAGAGATGTGGTGGCTACATGCCTTTGAACTACATTACAATGAGGCTTGAAGGCCTATTTATTGTTGAGAAGCAATGGAAAACCCTTAACATTCCAAAACCTAACCTTAGAAGATGAAACGCCAAACTGTGGCCCCCGTTTGGGTAAATTGGTACATCAACTTCTCGGGGTCGTAACTTTGGCATACGATCTTCGTTTGACGTGTACAATAGCTCGTTAGAAAGATCTATTCGAGCACTACCACTTTGGGAAGGTCCACATTGGTCCATGGACCCATGTTGCCCCTAGATTTCCCAAAACAGCTCCGGAAGTTCAGGACCCGAAAAACTGCTAAAAATAGTAAGTTGTGCTATAATTAAGGAAACTGAAAATGCTAAGAGAAACAATGTTGGGGGTTTAGGTGGACTTGGCAAGTGGCCATCGATATTTACCTCGATCAAAAACTTAAATGTTAAGTACACAAGAGGTATTTAAAATGATAATTTATTATATATATAATGTATAAGTTGGTTGAATGTTTACAATAAGGCCTTGCTTTTATACATAGGCAGGTGATCTTTTATGATTAGACATGCTTTTTCACTTAATTAATGACTATTTTATATAATCATTATTATTTACATTTATTTATAATTATTTTATTTTATGTAATTTATATTTGTAACAATGGTGATATAACTGTTATGATGCCTAATGGATAAGAAAAACAAATTCAAAATGTGGTGTATGTTCTAGGATTAAGGAAGAACTTAATTTCAGTCTCTACTATTATATATCAACATTTAAAAGTTGAATTTGTGAAATCACATTGTTTGGTAAAGGATGTGCACGACAACTACAAGGTTGTTGCAAAATGAATGAGAGTTGGAGGCTTATACAAGTTGGATGTAATGAAGAACCAACATCAAGATTTGACATCAACAGGCATGTCAAATATAGAGCTTTGGCATCAAAGGTATGGACACTTAAATCATAATGACCTAATATTACTACAAAAGAAATTGATGGTAGAAGGTGTTCCAAATATTAAGGGTGAGCACTTTGAATGTGAAGGTTGTGCACTAGGAAAACAACACACGGAATAATTTCCCATGCATGAAAATATAAGAAAACATGAAATGCTTGAAATAGTGCATAGTGATGTATGTGGTCCAATGAAAACTAAGTCACTTGTTGGAGAATATTACTTTCTTATATTTATTGATGATAACACTAGATACACTTGGGTGTAATTTATAAGAAACAAAAGCGATGTGTTTGAATACTTTAAAGAATTAAAGAGTATGGTTGAAAAGCAAACAAGAAATAGCATTAGAATTCTTCGATCAGATAAAGGTGGTGAGTGGTGAGTACACTTCAGGAGATTTGATCAAATATTGCAAACAAAAAGGAATTATGCAACAATTTACAATACCACATACACCTCAGCAAAATGGATTAGATGAGAGAAATACTAGAACATTACTTGAATGTGCTCGTAGTTTGTTAAAAATTAAAGCACTTTCTAATAGCTTTTGGGTTGAAGCCATTAATACAGTTCTATATCTTAAAAATAGAAGCCCTACTAATTATCTTGGGCACAAAACACCATTTGAAGAATTGTATGGTTTTAAACCTAAAGTTAGTCATTTATGTATATTTGGATGTAAGGCCTTTCCTCATATTCCTAAAGAGGATAGGATAAAATTAGATGCCAAGGCTATCAAATGCATTTTTATTGGATATTGTACTGATCAAAAAACATATGAAATGTACGATCCAAATACTCACAAGGTCTTTGCAAGTAGAGATGTTATATTTCATGAGCAATCAAATAAACAAATAAAAGAAGATGAACATAATGTATGGAAACCTCCTTATGATAGATTTAAGGAAGAAGAAGAAGTTGTGGAATCAACTCAAGCTCAAGAACACATGGACATTCTAGAAGACATGTCAAGGAGTCAAAATCCACAAAGAAATGATGAAGACACTCCATAGAGAAGAAGAAGAGGAGAAGGTACTCCAGAGTGTAATGAACCTCTAAGAAGATCAACACGACAGATTCAAACCCCTATCAGGTATAAATATTATGCTTTAATGTCTCAAGTAATGACTATTTTGAGCCCTTAAATTATGAACAAGCTCAAAATCATAAAGAATGTATGGAAGATTTGAAATAAGAATATGAATCTATAATGAAAAATGAAACTTGGAAATTAACAAAATTACCTCAAAATAAAGTGCCTATACGATCAAAATGGTTGTACAAGACAAAATTTAATGCAGATGGTAGCATAGACAAGTACAAGGCAAGATTGGTTGCAAAAGGTTATTCACAAAAAGAAGGTATAGATTATGAAGATACCTTTGCCCTAGTTGAAAAAATGAATACAATCATAATAATGATAGCATTGACAACTAAATATGATTGGAAGTTACATCAATTAGATGTGAAGTCAGCTTTTCTAAATGGTGACTTAAAAGAGTATATTTATCTTTCTCAACCAGATGGATTTGTAAAGAAGGGACAAGAACATCTTGCATGAAAGTTAAAAAAGGCTTTATATGGACTAAAACAGGCACCTAGATCTTGTTATGAGAAAATCAATAAAATCTTCTTTCAACAAGGATTTAACAAAAGCAAAAATGATCCTAATTTGTATGTCAAGGCAGATAGAAATGGGGATATAGTATTACTCTTTATATATGTTGATGATTTAATAATAACAGGGAGTGTTGATAAATTGATTAAAGATATAAAAATGAAGTTATCACAAGAATTTGAGATGAAGGACCATGGTCAGATGCGCTATTGTCTAGGTCTTGATGTATGAAGAGATGATAGAAGGACCTTAATCACACAAAGAAAATATACAAATGAAGTACTAAAGAGATTTCATATGAATGTATGTAACGCATTGATTACTACATTGGAACAAAATATCAAATTGAGAAGTGAAGATGGAACAAAAGAGGTGAATGGAACATTGTATTGGCAATTAGTGGGAAGTTTGAATTATCTCACTACCACTAAACCAGACATTGCTTATGCAGTGAGAATACTTAGTCAATTCATGGCTAAGCATCATGAAAGCCATTGATTCGCTGCAAAATGGGTCCTTCTATATTTAAAGGGAACTATCAATTTTGGTATTGAATATACTAATGCTTGTAATGTTAAATTGACAAGTCATTTTGATTTTGACTGGGCCGGAAATCTAGATGACAGGAAATCCACCACTGGATACATCTTCCATATAGGATTAGGAGCTATATCATGGAGTAGTAAGAAACAAGCAACAATTTCCTTATCATCAACTGAAGTAGAGTATAAATCATTTTGTAGTGCCACCTATGAAGTTATATGGCTCCGAAGAATACTTGAAGATGTTGGTGAAGGTCAACAAGAACCTACAGTGATCAAATCTGATAATCAAAGAACCATCAAATTAGGGAACAATCCTATATGACATGCAAGGTCAAATCCTATAGACACACAATATCACTCTGTAAGAGAAAAGATCCAATCAGAAGAAATTTCCTTAATATCTTATAATACAAATGAGAATGTCGCTGACATATTCACAAAATCTCTTGGGAAGACAAAATTTGAGTTTTGTAGAAGTAAGTTAAGTGTTGTAGAAAATCTAGATTATGTTGTAAGCCTAGCTGAGACTTAGACGAGCAAGCATGTCAATTAAGAATACATATGTGTCATATGTATTGTGCTATAGTGTATTTTGTGTGTTTTTCATATGGTTGGAATTAAGGGGGAGTGTTGGATAAACAATAATTCCAACAACTAATGTATTAAATTCCCATCCATCTCAGAGCTTCTAGAGGTTTCTTTAGCTTCTTGAAGAAGCCATCACCATCGACTTCTGGCAATCGAGAAGCTTCTCCATTATATATAAAAAACCCTCTTTGGTAATCGAATGAACAAGTGTATTTGTGTTCAGTTAAATTTGTTGTGTTATTTGATTGTTGCGTAGATGACGTTCTTTAGCGAGCAAGCTAGATCCTCCTATGATTTGTATTTATTTTAGATTTCATCGAGAAAGTAGACTATTGACATAAATCCAAAGATTGCAACTGTACAGAATCCACATTTTCATCATCGATGTATATATATATATATATATATATATAGTATATATATATATATATTATATATATATATATATAATAGGATGAGAATTTACTTGTACATAGGCATAGAAAAATCTTCAATGATGCACAATTTTCTTATTTGCAGCCATGGAAAAGAAAGAAACAAAGAGAGGTATTTAATACGATGCTCAAATAGAAACTTATCTCTAATTTTACATCTAAACCTTCTAGGCAAAAATAACAACCCACGAAAATAACGAGAGAATGTATATACACCACGACAATAAACTCATAAGGGTAAAGTAGAGAACCTCATGGTTTTCTGGAAAGCATAATAGACTTGCTATCTATCTATCTATATATATATAATATATATATATATATATATATATATTAGATAGATATATATATATATATCCCTTGCGGAGGAAAAACATAGAACATTAATAAAGCCAAAATGGTATGGGTTGTATAGCCATGAAAACCCCACCTAATATACAACTAGTTCATTTTGTTTTCTTGTAATCCATGAGGGTTAGTTTATATATAAAATGAAATAAATACAACGAGTGTTACAAGCCTAAAACGAGTCGAGTTCATGTAGAATGGAGAATAAAAAAATTATCCTATGGCTCTAGGCAGTAGTCGTTGATAGCCCACATAGTTCATTGTCTCTCGACATAGACTAGGCATAGAACGTATGATAACCAAAGTGAACAAGAAGAGTGTAGAATTCAGTAAATACTATATCGGTTAACTCAGTACTAGTTAAACACGCTGATACACAACCCTCCATATATGTTTCATATATATTGGTCCACACTGGAATCGTTTTTCAATGCCCCACGTATACAAATATCATTATATCAAACCATCGAGAGATAATTTCAAATAAAATAAAGATGGAATAAATGTGAGAAAAATTCAGCTATATAAAATAATTACATCTGGATAATATCATATTGATGATGATGATGATGATGATGGTTAACATCCGCTGAGACCAAATAATGATCTATCGGACCTAAAGACAAATTATTTATTTTGATTTAAGATTTTATTCCTATGCTCAAAAAGCTTGGAGAGAAGCCTCCCGAGTTCACTATAATTTTGGCATTGTAAAAGGCTAGGAAGGTCAGTATTGTAACAAAGGTTGTGAAATTGAGATCTAATGTGGTTGTATGCAGGGCACTCTAAGAGGAAGTGGTTTTCATCCTCGATGCTCCTATTCTCACAAATATGGCAGATCCTTTCCATCCATGGCGTTTTAGGAACTACCCAGCGGCCCGTTTCACTATGGAGCTCATGAGAATTCGTTCTAATCTTTGCTATATTAATTCTCTTTTTAGAGCTAGTTAGAATAGAGAGATACTTTTGATCTTCAAGGGTGGGGTTGAT
>APFE030797736.1:52772-71486 GCA_000404065.3 Pinus taeda | reverse complement strand
TATCTTGGTTTTGTTTTTCTATAATATGCAATCTAGTCTCCATTGCCTCCATTTTATTCTCCAGTAGTTCTATTTTATTTTCTATTTGTTTCTGGATAGTGTTTTCAAGAGATGCAAATTTGTTTTCCAGCACGGCTTCTAACTCTTTTTGTAACTTGGCTTCTCTTTCTTCTCTGCGTTTCTCTAAAGTCTCTATATACTTATAGAGGCCTTGTAGAGTAACTGTGCTAGGTCTGCCCTTGGTAATCTTTGGTAACTGTGGTGAAGTATTCATACTTGAAATTATATGAGCAAATATGTATTAAAAAGAAAAAGATAAGGAATGTGTGCACCTGATATCCGAACCTGATGTGCGAGCCAAGATCTCCAAGCTTTGGATTGCGAGATCTGAGACTGTTTATAACCGGAGCCGGGATCGAGTTTATATATGTCACCGGGTTCAAATGCCGAGTTCAAATGCACCGAGCGAGACTCACCGAGCGAACCGAGCGAGAGTTTATATATCACCTAAGACTATTTATAACCGGAGCCGGGATCGAGTTTATATATGTCACCGAGTTCAAATGCCGAGCGCAGAACCAGAGTGAGGATATAGTTCTGAATGCTAAGATCAGAAAATATATATGCCGTCTACAGACCCAAGATCACCAAAGAGATCCTAATCAAGTATATATATTATTTGAATGTCGAGTTTAGAACCACAGCTGAAACCAAGATCATCATTAGGCCCAAGATATAAAATGCTGAGGATCACCGAGGATATGCGAGGATCATCGAAGGTATGCCGAGAGTTCAAATATATATCTGCGAGCCGAGAGTTCAAATATCTGCCCAGTTCAAAACTGGATCACTGAAGATATGCCGAGAGTTTATATATCTGTGAGGATCAAATATGCCCAGTTCAAAACCGGATCACCGAAGAGTTCAAATATCTGCGAGCTGAGAGTTTATGTATCGAGCGAGAGTTTATATGTCTGCGAGCCAAGAGTTTATATATCATCGAAGGTATAGAATTCCGAGTTCAAATATCCGAGGATCAAATATGCTGAGTTTAGAACCGGATCACCGAAGATATGCCCAATTGAAAACGCCGAGTTCAAGAGTTTATATAACAACAAAAAATAATTTCCAATAAAATAATATGTGCATTGAATTCAAGAAAAATTTAGTGGTATCAATTAATTTAAAAGATAAACATAAGCAAATAACGATCTTACTAAACCTATATATTTTGAATTTCGTTGGTTGTAAAGCTTGGTTCGGAAGCAAAGAAAAAGACAATTAAGTTACGTGGAAAAACTTCCAAAATAAATTAGAAAATGGATTGATATGTTGTTTTGGTCACAAATCATCCCTGGAGGGAAATCATTTAAAAATAAATTTCAATGAGTTTTCCTTATTAAAATCAATGTGATCAAAGATCAAAGGGATTTTCTAGTTCAGTGGGAACCCACCATAAGAAGTCATCGACTCACCGCGAAAAGAAAAGACGGTCAGTCAAATACGCAAGTATACATGCAAAAAGTGTATTTCCAAAACGTTTCATATGACTCATGATCAAAGTTGGAATTTGGATTTCTCTTTACCCGTCATATATAACGTTTCGTATGACTTATGATAAGAGTTGGAATTTGGATTTCTCTTTACCCGTCATATAATTTTATTTTCATGTTTTGGATCTTTATGTTTACCATTAAAAAAAACGTTATGTTTAAAATTTTTCGTTCAAAGGTGATATGCTTATAATAAATTATCCCTTCACCAATAAAAGTTTGATTAAAAAATTACATTTCAATAACATAATTATGTTACAAAAATTTCACATATATATCATAAGAAAAACAAAATTAATATAACACACAAATCACTTATCAAATCTTGAATCTTGATTTGAAATTGCATGGAACACTCAATGAAATCTTTGGAACCTAGAATCAAATGTCCTTGACCTTGACATGCCATAACATTTCTATATATGAGATATGACTAAGGAGATCTTATGGGACATATGAGATGACTAACACAGTAAAACTATTGAATGTTATCAATAAAAACTCAAAAGTAGATTAACATAATCTAATATAGTTTATGTTATGATTTACATAATCTAATATATATAATTGGATCTAAAAATAAAATATACATTTTACCTTATATATTTTAGCTACTTTGGATCATGTGATATATACTAATATTAATAAGATTGAATGCATAGTATCTGAACCTTTTAAAAATTAAAAAATTAAGCTTATAATAAATGGACATTGTGGATAACTTAACATCATGTTATAGGATTATGTTATGATTTCCTCCTTCATTATCACATTCTTAGACAACATTGAAGCTTGAACATGTGTGAAGAACAAAAGGAAAAATGAAATGAATGTGCCTCATATTCCAATGCATTGGTGCATTGATAGATATGGGGCACATTGCTAACATGTTTTCATCTATATAATATCTTAATCTACCTTGTTACATATGTTTTTGTTATGAACCAATGTGTAGGTATCTTTAGTACACTTCAAAAGCCATTTTATAAATAAGATAATTTAATGGGACCTTGATGCAATGCTCCTTGCATAAAGATACATCAATGTAATGGCCTATTTAGAGCACACTAGAGAAATGGTATGTTTAGTGCACATCCCACAACAATATTTTTAAAATTTATTGCATTACACATTCTATCACTTCAATCTATGTAGTTATTTTATTTATTGAATTAACATTTTTGTAATCAAATGTTAGCCAAATGTAGTGTGCATGGTTTTGTGCATATGAGTGTCTCTTCTTTTTAAATTCTCATTTTAGAAAAATTTAGGTTTCATATTAACCCTAAAACTAGCATGTTTGGTAACATGATGTACATGTGTGTTGTACTTAATAACAAGCATCAGGAAAATTATATGTTTTCCTTACCATGTTGCCTCTGTTTCAATGTATGTATTTTAAGAAAATTAAGCATGGGAAGATGTATATCTATCAAGAGAGACGGGTGTTATGAAAATGTAATTTTCAAGACTTTAAATGCTTGTGTGCTCAAAAAATGCTCTACTAAAAAGTTTTCCTTTTCTATTCATCTTCATTAAAAAGAGAACAAGAACAAGTGTGTTTGTTAAAGTTCTATCAATTGGTGTTTTCTTTGTAGTGATTGGACCCTTCTTTGTAACTTAGCTTCTATATCATGAGCTCAAGGTGTCATGAGAGCCATTAATCTTATCACCCTCTCGTAGGTCTTATGGAGATGGTGCCTAACCCCGTCTTGTGATTTTTAAGGTGGAGAGTAAATAGATATGCTTTTGTCTCTTAATATTCGGTGTAGTTTAATTATTCTATATTTTGGTCTTTTTGTCAAAATTTGGTGATAAAATTATTGGCAAGATTGTAATTTTCCATTATTTATATTGTGTTTTTGAATGCATAAACGAGTTGAATGCCCTAAAAAACCCTTGGAGCACTTAAATTGTGCGGAATATATAACTAAAATTTAAAATCCAACAAATCCATTAACCACAAAATTTACTTAAAATAATCAAAACATAAGACAATTAAACTACACTTTTACATTTTAATATCATCTTAAATTTCACAAAACCCTTTATGTAACAGCTATAAACCTAAAAACTATGGAATATTCATTTTTTTTTTTTACATAAAAGCATATCCGGCCTTGAGTATTGGACCCTGTCATAGATTACAAAAGTTATTAATGAACAATTGATTAAATTTCGTAGCACCGGGCAACACTTATATATATTTCATGTGTGATACTATATTGCGCAGATATCAAGGTATATATGATTGTTAATATTTAATGTGCACATGGCCTTTGGTGGGGTAGTTGTCCCTTCCCAGACCTTTGCAAACTGGCCCCTGTACGTTGGGACACACGACATGCTAGTAACCGATATTGTTGCATGCGTCCTCCAGTTGGTGTCGATATCCTGCATCATCTATCTTGTTTCATGTCTGTTGATCTCTGCCAGGTGATCCGATGGTGGGGAGGGTTTAGGGCTTAACCCCCTAAACATTTTTTCGTGCCTGACAAATGGTGGAATCAATGTTGTCATCGACCTGTGGTATCATGCTGCTCTGCAGTGGTATAGTTTGGTGAGGGTTTCAGGCCGGCAACAGATCCTTTTGTGGTTTCTCATGGGTGCAATGGTTAGTCCTGTCAAGGAAGGTAACCCCAACTGACAGATATTACGTGATTTTGATTATTTTCATTGTGTGAACTTGACTTTCACTTGGAGTCTCTGCCCGCTGCTGAATTTAATGGATTTCTTCTATCATTCAGGGGTAGCTCAATGGGTTTCCATTACTTCTAGGAACGCTCTACTCTGAGGACCATTTCTAGAAGGTAAACCCACAGACTTTACAGTTTTGAATTTTGCAAAGGTTTTCTTCTGGTTCGCTGATAGACTCTAGATTCCACATTGTTTTAATGAAATATTCGTTATGAAGTAGGTGCGTTGCTCAAAGTTAGAACCCTCCAATCTCAAGTAAAACGCATCTCCTCTCATTATCGTTCTTTAAACATATTATGTAGTTTTGTACACATTCTAACTTCGTGGTTTTGGGTGTTTGTGTGCAGGTACTCTTCCATATCTTCTCAGATAGCCATGTGACTAGGACAACGTACCTTAAGGTTTTAGGAGCTTACAGCTTCCATGATTATTTCCAAGTTGGAACATCTTACCTCTGGTGCATGAACATTTAACTTCTAGAATGATTAACTATTGGGAAACAGAGACTGTGTATCGAGCTGAGCTTTAAGCAAAGACTTGTTTAAGTTTGTTTTTAATTAATTAACTGTATAAAGGAATGGCCAAACACTGTGCACAAAACTTGTAATTTTGTGAACGATCAACACCTGATCAACTGCAAGGTTTTGTGGGTATTTTCTCTATGATATATTATTTTGAGTTAAATTACACACTAGATGGTATTTTAGGGGTTTTTGGTCATGTCGACACATTCAGGTTGTTGAACCATTCTGGAATGTAGCATTGTTCTTTAAGTTATGAATACAATGAAATATATTTAATCAAACTTAGTGCATCTCATTATTTGAATAGCAATATAGTTATTTTATCTCTGATTTAATGGTGGGCCGAGATTACCTCTCTTTCCTTACTCAGGGTATGAGTAGTTTAGCGAGTTTATCTTAGTTCGTTCAGCATTTCCAAAAAAATTCTTTTAAAGATTGTTTATACAATGAGTGACCTAGATTACTTCTGTAATGGCTTGCGATATATTACTCAGTTTATCTCAACAGTAATCCTATAGATTTTCACATAGTTTATTTATATGTGACTTTATATCATAATACATAGATAAATTATAGAGTAATCTTATAGTGTTCCATACAGATTGTTCCACTCCTTATTATAAGAAATTACTCTTAATGCTTTAAAAGCGTATGAATGTTTATCCGCTATATGAAGTTATTTCTCCATACTTTACTAGTATTACTTGCTATCTTTCATGCATTGCCATAACATATTGTCTATTGTTTTTATTGCGAAACTGGTAATTTGTATTCTCTGTTTAAATGCATTTTCAAGGAATTTCTTTCCTTAATTTGTTCAGTCACTTAAGTAATTCTTCCAGCATCAATTTCATAATGAAAAGTTATATTTATCATTTAAATAATTTTCCATAGTCCAACATTAATTTGTAATGGAACTTTATATGATACTTATCTATTCAATATTAGAAAATGTGTAATATTCAATCATTTCTGGAAACTCTCTCCTCCGAGCCGCAAGCTTGGGAATTACGTCCAGACCCTCCCCCGAGCACTTTCTTCTATTTCACAGTTAAGATAATTCTAGCCACAGTCAAGTACCTTGGGCTTCCGGACTCCTGTCTCGCCTCAAGTCCTATACCTTTTTACTGACTGTTCTTGAGAATTCTCCCACTGGTTTATTCCACCCAGCTCTAAGATATCCCCAAGATTCTTTTTCCCCCATCTAAATCTCCCTACAGGGTAGATGGGTAACTGTCTTTTGTAAGTGTTTATTTTAATTAATGTAAACAGTTTCTATTTGTGTTAGAATATCTCGACTCCTAATTACCAATAATTTAGGTAACCAAATATATGTTTCTTGGCCTTCCAGCCTCAGTGATTTATTATTTAACATCATAGAGTAAGATCAAACTTAGTAACCACAGTAATTTTTATGCATATTGGGGTGTTACATCTCCCCCCCCCCATATGAGGAACAACATCCCTGGTGTTCTTTCTTCTTTCAGAAAATGACGTCAGATAAGCTTTTTGCATAAATTCCTCCTCTTCCCAGGTGGCCTCATTCGGGCCAAAGTGCTTCCACTGCACTTTAACCTGGGTGATAGCTCGCTTCCGCAAGGTGGTTTCTCTCTGATCGAGAATACGAAGAGGTTCTACTAGAAACTATCCTTTCGGTTCGACCTATGCAAAAACAATTCATAATCACAACCTCTTCAAAATAGTCTATCCAAAAGTCATATATTCCACTTAACCGATTACCTGAATATTTTCCCAATTAATGATACGTTGAGGATTGTACACATATTGTTTTAGCAAAGACACGTGAAACACATTGTGGACCTATATGTGGCTTGGTAACGCAAGTTTATAAGCCATCAGCCCAATCCGTTCCAAGACTTGAAAAGGTCCACAGTACTGGGGTGCTAACTTAGCAAACCCCGTCCATTGTAAGGAACTTTTCCAAGGCTTTACTCTTAAATATATGTGATCTCACGGCTGAAATTCTCTATATGTCCCATTTTTATCTGCATACAAGTTTTTCCTACCTTGGGTAGCCCTTATATTTTGTCGAACCTTCTTAACAGTCTCCTCCATTTCTTCTATCATGTCAGGACCCAATGCTAGCTTATTAACTGGATTATTCCAATTTATGGGTACCCTGCACCTTCTTCCATACAACACCTCAAAGGGGCTCATGCCCAGTGGTTCATGATGTCCATTATTATACACAAATTCCACTAGGTGGAGATAGGCTTCCCACTTATGTGGCTGCTGCATCACAAACATGTGTAGCATGTCCTCTAGCACTTGATTTACCCATTCGGTATGTTCGTACGTTTAAGGATGGTAGATGATGAGCCCTAGAAATGGGCAATTATATGGGCTCATTCTGCCTCTTAATTCGATTTAATCCACCATTCTCATTATTTTATTGCATGTCTTTTATTATATTTATGCTAATAGAGTGAATTGGGTTATTCATTTTTCCATGTAGTCTAATGTGTGCTTTATGCAGATTTTTTGGTCAATTTTGGACAAAGTCAAAAAATTTATGAGAAAATGGCAGCAAATATTCGAGGAAAACAAGGAAGAGGATTTGTAGGGGGTGTCTCCTTCATTTATGACCCCTTTCCTCGAATCCTCCATCAGCAACTCGGAGCACAAGCAGCCACATTGACGCATCTAAGGGGTAGCCAAGCAAGTAAAGAAGGACTGTTGTTTATCTCCAATTCTGGGAAGCCGAGCTCCTTGATTTTAGGAAGGTTGTTGGGGGATTCAATTTGTATAAATAAGGGGGCTTAGAGCCTCAGTTTGTTAGCCAGTTATTAGTATAATTTTCACACTTTTGTGCAACTCTTGTTTAGCTCATTTTCGAGCTTGTTTTTTATGAACAGTTTATGTAATGTGACTTTTATTTTGATAATGGAGATGACATATTTTTTTAGGTAGCATTGATTTATTTTAGAGGGCTAAAGCTCTTGGGTTAGGGCACAACCCAAGCTGCCCAGAACCTCTTGCTTTGTACTTATATGGTTTTGCTTCAACTGATGAGTTAATTTTTGTTACATAGATTCATTTTACCTTGTTTAGAATAGGTTGCTTTTGATGGTTTGCGTAGTTGCTTTTGTTTCAGTTGCTGAAGTAGGTTCACACAGTGATAAGCTAAAATTAAAAAAGGAAAACAACAAGCCCTGATCCCTTTTCTCCCTTCCTGGGATCATGATTTGAGGTCATGGCACCATTGCTGCCACCAAAAACACAATTTTGCTCTTCCATGCAATTTCTAGTGTGATGACTTGATTCAAAAGTTAATGTGTTGCTTCAGATTTAGTTGCCTAGATCATTTTCTGTTCTTTTAAAATAGATCTCTTTGCATTCTTTTTTGTTCAAAGGTTAATGTTCAACATTTTCTGTTTGTAGGTTAAAAATTAGGTCAAGCTAGAGAAATTTTTGTTCTCATGGTATAGCTAGTCTTTTCTTTGATCAGTTTTTGTAAGTAGATGTGCAGATATCTTGCAGGACACCTCAGCTCACCATACATCCATAAAGCAGCCAACATCAGCTTAGTTCTCATAGATTTCCCAAGTCATTCACAACATTTCACCAATCTGCCCTAATTTCTGCATTTTTCTCCATAAGCTTCCCTCTAGCTATTTGAACAAATCCAACCATCATGTTCCCTCCTGATCTTCCTTGACAAGATCCATACACCTCAAAACCTTCATCTAGCCTTCAGTTACTCTTTCCAATCATTTTTCCACCTTCAAAACCTCCAAAAACAACTCTCGACCTCCTCCTATAGATCCTCCTGTAGATCCCCTACAGCCCCCTGTAGAATTTACTGTGAGTGATTTTTCGAAGTCTGATTGCAAGTGAAGTCTTCAGAAGGGTACTAGGATCTTCTTAGGACCTCTCCACACCTTCCTCCACCTCTGAAAAAACCAAATCCATCCTCCATCGCCACTAAACCTCTGCCACAGTGACAAACAGACAAAAGCTCATGCATAACAATTTCACATAAAACACATAAAAATACAAAAAGATGTTATTTTCTCATTTTCTTTCTGAAGTAGTTTAAATATATGTAATTCACCTTCCCAATAGTCAATGGCATTCATCTCATCAGTTTCTATCTCTTTTTCTGCAAAAGTAGGGTTAGTTGGATAAATTGGGGTTTTCTAGGGTTTGCCTTACATTCCAGTCTTCTTCCTCTTTCTGCAAGTAGAATAGTCCTTGTAGAGTTATCTTTCTTTCATCATAGTTAAAAGCTTCTTCTAAGAATTCATCGAAGTTGGCTTAACATCCTAGTGATCTTGTGCCAGTTGACCAAGTGATAGCCTACAGTAAGAGCTAGTACTTGTGCATACAACACCGTCGCTTCCAAGTTTGTTACGAACTATCGGGTTCATAAACGTAAAGTAGGAAGCCCCAGGAGTTGCAGCGTTATTTCTGCAATACTCTTGCTCACCACTTTTTGGCGCCGTTGCCGGGGATCCTAGCTGTATCCCATTTCCTAAATAAATTCAAACACTACATCAACGGCTATAAAACATTTGTACACACTGATCATGCTGCAATTAGGTATTTAATGAACAAACGAGATGTAAATGCTCACATTATTAGATGGTTGCTTTTATTGCAGCAATTTTATTTAACCATTGTTGATAAGCCGGGTAACGAAAATGTTGTTGCTGACTTTTTGTCTAAAATAGATCTGCCTGCAGGTGAAGAAGGAATGGTGGACAATCAAATTCCAGATGAACACCTATTCGCTATCTCATTACTCTCTCCATGGTTTGTTGATATAGCGAATTACTTGGTTTCCGCATAGTTCCTGCCACACTTGTCCTCAAAAGAGAAGAGCAAGATCGTGAGGAAAAGTGCCCCTTTCACTTGGATTTGGGGCAATCTCTTCAAACTTGTCCCATATCAGGTTTTGAGAAGATGTGTCAGGGAGGAGGAAGTTTTTGAAATTCTCCTAACATGTCATGATGGGCCCTGTGGAGGCCATTTTGCAGCGAAGAGGACTACTTTCAAAATTCTGCAAGCAGGTTACTATTGGCCCACTCTTCATCAAGATGTAAGGAGATATATCAGCCAATGTGACTGGTGTCAAAGGATGAGGAAACCTACTCCAAGGGATGAGATGCCCCTGCAACCTCAAGTGACTTTCGAGCCATTTGAGAAGTGGGGCATGGACTTTGTGGGTCCTGTCAACTCTCCTTCAAAGCAGAAATATTACATCATCATGTGCAATGATTACCTGACAAAATGGGCAAAAACGAAGGTAATCAAGACAGCAACAGAAGAAAAAGTAGCTGAATTTTTAAGGGAGAATATATTATATAAGTTTGGGTATCCAAGAGAATTAGTCATAGATCAAGGGAGTCAATTTACCTCCAATCTGACTGAAGACCTGCTCACACATCACAAAATTAAACACATAACTTCTGCTCATTACCATCTGCAAGCAAATGGATAGGTGGAAGTCATTAACAGAGCTTTGGAAGGAATTTTGACCAAGATAGTGAGCAACAGCAGAAAAGATTAAGCAGATCGATTGGTTGAGGCCACCTGGGCCTATAACACCACATGGAAGACCACCACAATGTTCACACCCTATAAGATGGTCTATGGGAAGAAGGCTTTGATGTCAATAGAATTTGAATACAACACACTAAGGATGGTAGCTTAGCTGGACCTAGATCTCAGCCATGTATAAAAAGAAAGGTTACTCCAGCTAAATGGATTGGATGAAAAAAGATTGCAGGCCCTTCTCCACACAAAGGTAGTCCAACTTCAAAGGAAAATATGGCATGACAAACACCTCAAAGAGAAGCAATTCCAAGAAGGATATTGGGTGTTGCTGTATGACTCAAGGTATAAAGACCAAGGAGAAAGATAAGGCAAAAGAGATACCAAAGCCCGATCCTTAGCCTAATTTAGGCTCTTATTACAACCTTCTAGAAGGAGGGAAAAGAATCCCACAAAAGTTTGCAGTCCTTTTCTTTGAGCTGGAAAAGGAAAGAGTAAGGACCTATACAAGGATGCAGATTGCAAAATCAAAAGGGGTGGAAGACATTGGGCACATGGAAAACAAATTGAGGAAAATGGGCAAAGAATTGAGCATGGTCAGACATACATAAAGCATCAGAAGAGCTCAGTTGGAGGTAGAAAATGAAATGTTAAAGAAGCAACTGCAAGAAAGGGAACCTCAGGCAGAAAATGAAATATTGATATTAAGGAGACAGCTACAGGAAAGAGAATCCCAGTTAGCCTGCATGGCCAGCTGGGCTGTGGAAGCACTGCAATGCAGACACCTAGCCAAATCTTAAGGGGTCTACCTTAAAGATCAGTGGCTGCAATTCCAAATCAAAACTCTGGCCCAAAGGGGCACCATACCTTTTCAGGATTATGGACAGTTCATAGATTTATGTGAAAACAATTCAGCAGAGGACAAGGCGAAGTTGACAGAGTTTTATTTACATAACATGATTCTTACTAATATGAACCTATGGGACCCCAATGAGAGGTTGGGTGATTTGCATTTGATAGCCATAGCATCCTGGATGAGTCATGAAGACAAAAGAGTAGCAAAAATTTAAAGGTTGATGACAAAGGAACAAAATGAACCTTTGTTGATTAGAGCAAAACCATCACACCCTATGGCTCTCATTAGTGCCCACCAACAACTTGCAGCTGATCCTCAAAGGGCCATTAAGTACATCAATGATCAAGCCCAGGTGATTGCACATTTCGAGGACATGGAGAGATTGCTTGGGGATGATTGCATTCATGCCTGCATAAGAAGGTGGAACGCACTGCCCCACAGCCTACAGATCAGGGAGTACCTCTCCCCAAACAGGATGAGAGAAGCCTTAAAAAGAGTGCCACTCTATAAGCACTCTATGCAAAATTTGAAGTCTCATTGGATTGGTCTCAAGTTCAGTCCTCCACTGCTGCTAAGACTACTGAAAGGTGTAAAAGAAGAAGAAGAACAAAAACAGTGGGAAAAGGTGGATGGAAAAGCTGTGTTCCATGATAGAAAGGAAGATCTCACATCTAAGGCATGGAATGTTAGGGAGGTCATAAAGGGCATCAAGGATGAGGAGATAGATTAGTTGCTTAGAGGATGAGCAACACATTCAGTAGGGGGGTGATGATGAGCCCCAGAAATGGGTAATTATATGGGCTCATTCTACCTCTTAATTCGACTTAATCCACCATTCTCATTAGTTTATTGCATGTTTTTTATTATATTTATGCTAATAGAGTGAATTGGGTTAGTCATTTTGCTATGTAGTCTAATGTGTGCCTTTTGCAGATTTTTTGGTCAATTTTGGACAAAGTCAAAGGATTTATGAGCAAATGACAACAAATATTCGAGGAAAACAGGGAAGAGGATTTGTTGGGGGGTGTCTCCTTCATTTATGACCCCTTTCCTTGAATCCTCCATTAGAAACTCAGAGCACAAACAGCCACATTGATGCATCCAAGGGGCAACCGAGCAAGTAAAGAAGGATTGTTGTTTATCTCCAATTCTGGGAAGCCGAGCTCCTTGATTTTAGGAATGTTGTTGGGGGACTCCATTTGTATAAATAAGGGGGCTTAGAGCCTCAGTAGCTTAGCCAGTTATTAGTAGAAGTTTCACACTTTTATGCAGCTCATTTTTGAGCATTCATCTCATCAATTCTATCTCTTTTTCTACAAAGGTAGGGTTAGTTGGATAAATTAGTGTTTGCTAGGGTTTGCCTTACATTCCATTCTTCTTCCTCTTTGAATTTGTTGTTGTTTGTCGAACCTATGACTATGCAAAAGATGAGTAGAAGTTGAAACTGTTTCCTTCTACCCTCAAGGATGCAGCATTGTGCTGGTTCATGGGGTTACCTGACAACAACATCACAACTTGGGCTCAGATACAGCAAGCCTTTAATAACAAATACCGAGACTACTGTAGGTCAAAAGATACCAAGGAAGAAATCTACCGAATGACCATGGGAAGCGATGAATCCTTGGAAGATTATGAAGAGAGGTTTCAGTTCAGTTATAAAGTGCCAGGTGCACACTTGACCTCGAATCTCTGAAGTTGGTCCTCCTCAGAGGAGTCCCGGAAGACCTTATAGACACCCCCCATTTGCTGGCTTGGGGGGAAATCTACCAACTACCTTATGTAGACATAAATACTGCATTTAGAAACCATTCTAGGGCAGCCAGAAAGAGAGGTAGGGGGAGTCAACCCATAGCCAGTACGTCCTCATCCAGTCCATCCCTTAAAGGAGAATTTGGAAATCCGCTGGAAGATTTCAAGAGCGAGATGATGCAGACTCTTGCCATGAAAATGTATACCTTTCATATCAAAAGGAAACAAGAGGATGCAGAAAGGGCCTTGGCCATTTTTTGCCCTAGGTGCACTAGAAGGCATCCTAGGAACAAGTGTCCATTGAACATTATAGAAGTGTGTTCAGTTTGTGAAGAATATCATCCTATGAATCAGTGCCCTTCCTTGCCCGGACTTAAAGCTGTATACCAAGGGGTCGAAGGAGCCACTGAACCACTCTATTTCATGAACCAAAGGAGGCATCATGGGCTTAGTCCTTATCAGCAAGGGATGCAAGGGACATCCCAGGCATATTACAGCCCCAATCAATCCACTTCCATGCCTTCTTGGGGTCCCCCTGCTCATCCTTCCTGGTCCACACTCCCTCCTTGGTCATATCCACCTCAATATCCTGCTCAACTAGCTACTCAGTCATTCCACTCCTATGCTCAGCCATAGCCTCAGTGGAATGCACCTCATCAGGGGTAGGTAATCTGTCCGAAATATCTAGACCCTGGAAACCTTGTAGTTGATGTCCACATCAATGGCACTATAATCCCCCATACCCTGATTGATCTAGGGGCTACTATTAATGTGATGACCAAGGACACTATGCTCAAGCTCAACCTTTAGGGCTCCCTGAGAAAGACCATAACAATACCGCAGTTAGCAGTCCGCTCCACCGTGACCCCTGAAGGGATTGTGGAAGATGTAATGGTCTCCATCGATTCTTGGGAGTACCCTGTTGATTTGCTGGTTCTCCAACAGAAGACAAAGCTCACTGGGTATCCTCTCATCCTGGGAAGACCCTGGTTGGCTAATGTAGATGCCTACATCAATTGTTGAACTGGGAACATGACAATCAAGAACGGGCATATGTCCAAGTAGCTAGTCCTATATCCTCCTACCCAACCTTTTTTAGAACATGATCTACCTCTCTGGTTGGAGAAGGAAGATGAGGATGAAGTCTATTCTGCACCACTATGTGCAGTAGAAGCTTCTATGGGGGGGGAACCACAAACTGAGGATGATATCATTGAAAACTTGATTCAGAATCCACCCCCCAGTACGTTTCCATTAGAAGAGCTAGTGAAAGAAACCCAAGCCAATCCTTTAGTTGATCTCTGTGTGGCCAACCCGACCTCTCTCTGAGTTAAGAATATAGAGTTCGACCCAGAAAGAACCTTGAAAATAAACTCATCCCTATCCACCTCTCAAGAGAAGGAACTGTGTAGCTTATTGAGAAACCATTTGGATGCCTTCGCTTGGAGCTATAATGAGATGAAGGGAGTGCACCTTTCAGTCTGTACTCATCACATTTACATTAAGGAAGATTGCAAATCAGTCAAGCAGCCTCAAAGGAGGATGAATCCAGCTCTTAAAGACATTGTCAAGGAAGAATTGCAAAAGTTACTTGATGAAGGATTCATCTACCCCATCTCTAACAATGAATGGGTCTCTCCTTTGGTGCTAGTGCCAAAGAAAAATGGTAAGTGGAGAATCTGTGTTGATTATCAGGAACTGAACAAGGCCACCAAGAAGGACCATTTTCCTTTCCCTTTCATAGATCAAGTGTTAGATGGTTTGGCGAGGAAAAAGTTTTTCTCCTTCCTAGACTGGTTTAGCGGGTACAATCAGATCCAAATCAGCTCGGAAGACTAAGATAAGACCACTTTCACTTGTCCTTGGGGTACCTTTGCATATCGGGTCCTTCCTTTTGGATTGTGCAATGCTCTCACCACTTTCCAGAGAGCGGTGTTGAGTATATTTTCTGAACTGGTTCATGATGCAGTGGAAATCTATATGGATGATTTTACCCCTTATGGTTCTAACTTCCAAGAAGCTTTGTCTAACCTGGGAAAAGTTTTGGACAAGTGCATTGAAATGAACCTGTCCCTCAGTCCTGAAAAGTGTGAATTCCTGATGACTGAAGGGACCATGCTAGGTCATGCAATCTCTCAGCAAGGATTACAGGTGGACCTCAACAAAATTTCCATCATCCAAAGGGTCCCACCTCCTCAAAAGGTAAGAGATGTCCGAAGTTTCCTAGGTTTAGCAGGGTATTATTGAAGATTCATTAAGGATTTCAGCAAGCTAGCCTCTCTGTTGTTTGGTCTTTTGGGGAAAGATGTCGAGTTCATATGGACTGACAACTGTCAAGAAGCTTTGGATACCTTGAAAAGTAAACTTGTGACTGCCCCAATTTTGAGAGGTCCAAACTGGGCCCTACCTTTCCATATTCATGCAGATGCCTCGAACAAAGCAATAGGAGCAGCCTTAGGGCAAGTTGATGAGAATCTACCTTATGCCATATATTTTGTAAGTAAAAACTTGTCGAAAGCAAAATTAAAATACACTGTAACCGAGAAGGAACTCCTAGCTGTAGTCCATTCCCTAAATAAATTCAGACACTACATCACCAGCTATCAAACATTTGTACACACTGATCATGCTGCAATAAGGTTTTTAATGAACAAACCAGATGTAAATGCTTGCATTATTAGATGGTTGTTTTTATTGCAGCAATTTGATTTAACCATTGTTGATAAGTCGGGTAAGGAAAATGTTGTTGCTGACTTTTTGTCTAGAATAGATCTTCCTATAGGTGAAGAAGGAATTGTGGATGATCAAATTCCAGATGAACACCTATTCACTATTTTAGTACTCTCTCCATGGTTTGCTGGTATAGCGAGTCACTTGGTTTTCGCACAGTTCCTACCACACCTGTCCTCAAAAGAGAAGAGCAAGATCGTGAGGAAAAGTGCCCCTTTCATTTGGATTGGGGGCAATCTCTTCAAACTTGGCCCAGATCAGGTTTTGAGAAGATGTGTCAGGGAGGAGGAAGTTTTTGACATTCTCTTGACATGTCATGATGGGCCCTGTGGAGGCCATTTTGCAACAAAGAGGGATGCCTTCAAAATTTTGCAAGCAAGTTACTATTGGACCACTCTTCATCAAGATTTAAGGAGATATATCAGCCAATGTGACCGGTGTCAAAGGATGGGGAAACCTACTCCAAGGGATGAGATGCCCTTGCAACCTCAAGTGACTTTCGATCCATTTGAGAAGTGGGGCATGGACTTTGTGGGCCCTGTCAACCCTCCTTCAAAGCATAAATATTACATCATCATGTGCATTGATTATCTGACAAAATGGGCATAAACGAAGGCAACCAAGGTAGCAATAGAAGAAAAAATAGTTGAGTTTTTAAGGGACAATATATTCTATAAGTTTGGGTATCGAAGAGAATTAGCCACAGATCAAGGGAGTCAGTTTACCTCCAATCTAATTGAAGACTTTCTCACACATCACAAAATTAAGCACAAAACTATCACTCCTTACCATCCACAAGCGATTGGACAGGTAGAAGTCACTAACAGAGCTTTGGAAGGAATTTTGACCAAGGTAGTGAGCAGCAATAGAAAAGATTGGGAAGATCGATTAGTTGAAGCCACCTGGGCCTATAACACCACATGGAAGACCACCACAGGGTTCACACCCTATGAGCTAATCTATGGGAAGAAGGCTTTGTTGTCAATACAATTTGAATACAACACACTAAGGATGGCAGCTCAGCTAAACCTAGGTCTCAGCCATGCACAAAAGGAAAGGTTACTCCAGCTAAATGGATTGGATGAACAAAGATTGCAGACCCTTCTCCACACAGAGGTAGTCTAGCTCCAAAGGAAAATATGGCATGACAAACACCTAAAATAGAAGCAATTCCAAGAAGGAGATTGGGCGTTGTTGTATGACTCAAGGTATAAAGATTTCAAGGGCAAACTGAGGACAAGATGACTAGGATCGTACACAGTAGAAAAGTGCAATGACAATGATTCAGTTCTGATCAAGACCATCGATGAAGCAGCCATCCCCATGTGCTTCAATGGGCATAGGTTGAAAATCTACAGGAAGCCCCTCTCCAAGCAAGAATTCATTGAAAATCTGAGTAAAACAATGTTGGTAGTGGAGCAAGTCTCTACCTCCACTCACATTCCTAAAAAAAAAATGAAAGAAAAAAGAGAGAATAAAGATCCTGGGTGAAAACTCCCCATAGGCACCCAGGGTAGGAAGGTGGGGAAAACCTCTGGAGGCCCTAACAGCCTCTAAAAAAAAAGACACAAAAAAAAAAAAAAAAACATAAACATAAAAACTAACTTCTTTTGAATGCATTGCAGGTTGCAGGAGGGCCACAAAAGAAAAAGGGACACAGCGAAGCCGAGTACACATTTGATAGACCCTTTCTCCATCGCTATTGTGTTTTTCCAGTCCCTGGTCTCACTTTTTCTGGAAAACTTTGCATCCTACAGGAGGCTCTGTGCATTCTACAAGAGGTTCCTGTAGAAATCACAGAGATCTTGAAATCAAGTCAAGAAAAGGATCAAAGGACTAGAAACTTGTCCAAACGACCTGTGGACCCCCCTACTGCCATTCATCCTCATAACTCTCCATTCCATACTTGCACCACTACATTTCTACTCGCTTCTTTCTTCCCTGCATAGAAAACACAGAAATCCTGTATTTTTGTTTTTTTATAAAAATGAAGAATAAACAAGTAGCGTCCTTAACTCTTACCTAGTGCATACCAGCTGCTTCTCCATGAATGAAAAAATCTTCCTCAGCTGCCTCTCCAGTCCCTACTCAAGCCTCAGCCAAAAGTTTTACAGAGAGAAGCAGCTACAGGAAATCCTATAGGATTCTTGTAGCAGCTGATCCCCTTAAAAATCGAGCTCCAGAGGCAACGTCAGTGCAACCACAGATGTGTAGAACGTGCAAGGAATCAGATCCTGATTGAAGATCACCGATACAAGGTAGCTGAGCCACCAATCTAGAAGCCACGAGTGCCAATAGTAGAAATCCATGGATAGAACGCCCAAGTTTGAGCATGCAACAACACGGTAGCACACAATTCTCGACTAACAGGTAAGTGACTAAACCTGTTCCTTGTTGCATGGGTATAATTTAAAAACTGCATGAACAAGTGAGATGGTTGCGATTAAACTAGATTGGTGGCCAGCTAACTGGCCACCCTCGTCCAGTTCAAACAACGCTCAGCGGGTGTAATCAGCACGTGTGTTCAGTCAACTCAAGAAAATCTCAAAACAGGTAGTGGCGGAATCTAATGGGAATGATTGAAATGATTGCGGCAGGTGGCATAAAAGTTTCATAATGACACTAAAGTAGGGACCAACAGTCTGGATGAGGGTAATGTACCCTTCCTGCCACTGCACCTCATCAACGCAGAATGCTCCCAAAAGCTTAAGTACGTTGTAGTCGACCGCCTTCACCACCTTCGTTCTCATTTGCGTCGACGATCTCTCGACTGTAGCAACCTTCCTACCACCTCTAGAGCATCGAAATAGCCGAATTCTGTCATTTTCAGGACCTACCCACTTATCGGGCTCTACAAGAGCAGAAACATAGTCCTACAGAAGCCTTTCTACAGGAGGGCCAGTGAGCAGCATCGCAAAGAAAAATTCAGGGTTTTATGGCAAATTCGAGCTCGAAGAGGTAGGCTCGGTGAAAACCCACTTTGCATTTCCATATATACAAAGGGTGGTGTGATTCCAAGCGAGGCATTGAGTTGAAAAGGGAAGGAAAGTGAGAACAAAGTCTGCCTGTGTTTTTAAATATATATATA
>APFE030797736.1:8279-52762 GCA_000404065.3 Pinus taeda | reverse complement strand
CTTATTTGAGATTTAGGTTCATTCCCCATAAATTGTAGGATAATCCCACTCATAAACAGTGAAGTTCCTACTGTAGTCCATTGCTTCAACCTCACAACATGGTGCTAATATGATTCTTCACATTAACATTATATTGATAGGAAAAATCACAACATGGTGCTAACATGATTCTTCACATTAACATTATATTGAGAGGAAAAATCGATCAAACTTTTGAAGTTAAACCTTCTATTTAGCCAGGAGATTGGTTTAGCCCATATGCTTTGCAGTGACTGCACTCAGAATGGCTTGTTTTAAATTTAAAAGATTGACTGTAGGTCACTGATAAAAAAATATGTTCACGAACAAAGCACAAGGTTGTCAGTAACGAGAATGTGTAAGTACGCACAAATTCACCTGATTTTATAATTAAAAAATTTCATACAATTTTTTTTAGACTAATGGAATTACATTTTTAGCTGTGTAAATCTTTGCATGGATTTCATCTAAAATCTCAACTGCCACAATCCACTTCCACTTAAGTTTACACTAAGTAACGACAAAACTTGGATTTGTCACGTAATTCCAAAATAACCCATATACATGTGCATTGTGCGCCTATATACATGTTTCATTTGTAATATAAACTCTTCCATATGGATACAATAAAAAAAAAATAAGCCCAAATAGACATTAGTTGAAGAGAATTTTTTAAACATGACACCTATAATCAGTAAATCAGCGAGGATATAGTCAAATTTAAATTAATCAAAGTGGATGAAGGGAACCAATGTTATCAAACAAAGGATCACATTCTAGAGGTAGCATCTCGAAATAGTTTCTAGATCCAATTCGGTTTTGATTTCAGACTTTAGACTTCGGGGCCAACTCTACCGTCATCCCAACAAAGAAGTCTCCTAATGGTCATGGCATAGACCACAACAACTGACCCTAAGATCATACGTGATATAATTTTCTTATTTTTTTAAGCTTATATACTGACCCTAAGATCATACGTGACCTAATTTTCTTCATTTTTTTTAGCTTATTGGATTTATAAGAAACAACTTTTCCACCCCGGATGAACCTGCAGCGTGACCCTCCCTTGTTGGCATTAATGCACCACCATAAAGCCCTTCTCAAGATCTGCAAGGGTTATGATTGGATCAAAAGTGAAAGGGTTGGCTTAGCTGGAAAATTCTTAATCATTATCTTGTAGTAAACTTGTAGTAAACTGCAGTCCCCATAAATCTCTAGTTTCTATCACATTATCACATTATGGAGAGCTGACAACTCCATTATTACCTTCATTTTATCAAGGTCTATGTGGAGTCCCAAAACTGAAAATATATATTCCAAAAATTTTACTTGTAAAAGTTGCACTTGGTCATCTTGACGAGTAATTCTTGAACAATTCTTCAGTGTTCCTTCTTCAGTCTGGATTCCTCGGAAATATCATCACCCAGAAATACCTTTCCTAAAAGACCAAAAAGGTGTTTAGATAACTAAAGAAAAAGAGTGAATGTCAACCTTTGCTTAATTCCTCTCTTGGGGTTGGTGTTTTGTAAACCTCAAAGTGGAAGATGGGGGCGATCTAGGTTGTTAAAAATGGACATTAAGTAGCAAATATGACTTCAAATAAATGAGTGATCTAAGTGGTTAAAAATGGACATTAAGTGGTTAATATGACTTCAAATAAATGAATAAATGTTAATTTCCTACCGTAAATAAATCAGAAATCTTCAATCATAATGTTAGACAATGAATCTAAATAGGTGGTTAAAAATGGACAATAAGTGGTAAATATGACTTCAAATAAATGAGCGATCTAGGTGGTTAAAAATGGACATTAAGTGGTAAATATGACTTCAAATAAATGAATAAATGTTAATTTCCTACTCTAGATAAATCAGAAATCTTCAATCACAATGTTAGAGAATGAATCTAAAAGCTTGATTTATGATAGCATGTGATAAAAAAGGCTAATTTATGATGGCATGCGATAAAATAATGGAAGATTATTGACAATAATCTCCCTTGGTTTCTGTGATAAAATTTGTGGAACAACAAGTACAGGTTCCCCCAAAACTCAAGGAAAACACATGAAATAATGAAATTTCAATTACGATAATGATGCAAGTTAAACCATAGTTTTTCCTTCTTCTGCAATAAAAATCACAAATTAGTGAGGTACACTGGCCTAAAATGCTAGGGAAACACTATGCAAATCAAAAGTTCTCTACAGTTTCTTCTTATTTCCGCAATGAAAGTCATAGAACAGGGAGCTTAGCATAAATAAGTAGAAACCTTTGCAACAAAAGTTGCAAAACAAGAAATTAACTTGGTGTAAAAGGAAAGAAAAAACTTATAATTCACCTCTTATAGTTGTGTCCAATTATGCTCCTCACCCATCAACTATTTTAGCACCCTATCATGCAAATATTTTTAGTGTATATTATCTTACAATTATGTTTAAAATTAGAACTCATAGTGCCTTGTCCTTGATGTGGAGTTAATGAATGGGTGAAAAGAAAACCTATAGGGAAAAAAAATGGCTTGGATCCTACAAGTTCAATGCATAAATAAATGGAAATAAGAGCAAGTAAGAGCATTACAAAAAACTAGAAATTCTTACACTCATATACGCATGCTATGGTCATGAAAAGAACATATATGAGGGCATCATTACTTAGTTGGGAAAAGTATGAAGTTTTGAGCAAGTGGGAGTAGGTCAACAAGCTCAAGGATATCGGGAGACAAGATTCTTCTAACCATGTCATGTCAAATGGAGTACAAGTATGGTATTGGTCATGAAAACCAACTAGTGCATGAAACACAAGTGTTTGATCCCAATAACTAAACGACAAAGTAGAGTGATGACAAGGAGATGAAGGAAATTAAGAGGGAGAGTCTTACTTTGCTTTCACTCATATATATAGAAGAGAGGAGATATACATCAAGAAAGAAGTTACGAATAGTTGTTGATCAAACTTAGATCATCATTGAAAATAAACTAGGTCACCCTCCTCGTGCTGAAAAAGCAAACTCCAACCACCAAAAACCACCAAGAATAGACCAATTAGGGCACTCCTCTAACTCTGAAAGTAGAGCATGCATTTGCTAAGTATGGACAAAGTAGCTTGCACTATTTATAGCATTGGAACAAGGAATAAAAATAGCTCAAATATCCTCTTGAAATAACACAAGTGAAGCACTCTCCCCTAGAATACACTAAATGCATGAGAAAAAAGGCCAAACCTCCTCTAAGATGCAACTTCCCAAGCTTATGAATGGGCACTACCTTGACACACAAGCAACCTTGAAATAGAACCGTACTTTAGAAGCAAACAGCCTTGAAAATAAATGATAACTTGGAGCAAAAGTCACCCTAGTTGTAAAATGGAAGTCCAAGTTCATCCTCAAGCAGGGAACCCTCTTTCTTAGCCAAAAATAGATGAAGAGAAGTCCACACAAGGCAATGATGAATCCTCAATTGGTGTTCCCAAAATAGATGGGTATGAGTGAAGTAAAATCCCTCTTACTACAAAGTGAATTAGATAGAACTCAACCATGATGATATTGAACTAAAATAGAAGTGGAAGTTAACTTCTAGGTAGGGCATAGTCATCTCTAAGTCAAATATAGACCAACTTGTGAAAGATGAGGAATGTTCCACTTCAAGTGGTACACTCCCCCCTTCTTTAAGAGTAGATTGATTCAACGTTAAGAAACACCAAAATGAGCATGTAACACGTGCATGCACTAGGATGCAATTAAAATCCACTAGATTGATGTGATTCCAACTAAATTGAAGTAGAGTGAACCAAATCCAATTGAACACCTTGTGAGTAAAGCATATTCCTCTTTGGTTGATAATAGATTCTTTGGGGCTCAAAATAGAATATAATGAATCATACATGAGTGGTGGAGTGTCTTACCTTGAATATATTCTTTGGCCAACAAATCAACTTGCCAAGAAGTTGGAGTGCAAGTCTAGTTGCAAATTGACCTATGGTGCATAACAAGTAAACTAAAAGATAGGATGTAATTTCCAAAAGTATATAGAATGTCAATTAATTGTTGGGCAAGTAACTTTCTCTCCATGCAATTCCCCAATTGAAGCATAGTTGGTCCTGTTGCCCACCACTTATGGGTAGTATCCATAGGGGAAATTTTTTCTCCTAGATGGTCCTCAGTCGGCACCTAGTGGCCCCTTGCAGCCAACAAATGGCTCGATGTGCCACTATCTCTCCCACTTGAACCAGCGTTATGCTCCCTCACCATTTGTTATGATTGTATGTTTGAAGGTGGGCCTTCTAACCCCGATGATATGGCTTTTTATTGTGTATTTGTGTATTTTGTTTACTTATCATGGACACTTTTGGGCATGGATTATCGGGGGGATTCAGCGGAAAGAGTGGGCTTGGTTTGTACTCTTGTCTCCTTTGTCCAATTTCATGGTTGACCTTGTATCATAGTCCCATGGGATCTCTTTTATTGGCTACTAGCTTTAGAGGTGGCACTAAATGGGAAACCCCATTATTGGTTGCATGGTCCTTCTTCCCAACACCATATACATCAATCCCCTCTGCTCATTATAACCCCATTCACCATATTTCTCATATGGGTCCACATTTGTCAATTGGGTCCATAAGGAGTTAGCCTCCCCCTCCCCTTGTCCACATCTTGGGTTGGGCTTGGAACGATGCCCCAAAGGTTGATGTAGTGAAACGAAAAGAGAAAACATAATTTGGCCACTCTCAATAGGAAATGTACCACAAAATGCAAAAGATGGTTGGGGTGTACAAATTTAGCATGTGGGAAAAAGCCAAACATGAGCTCTACCCCCATCATCATGGACATCACCCTGGTTCCTAGGGCCCCTCATATTGGTCCCTTACATAGTTAAGGAACCCATGATTGTCCCAACCCTTGGCGAGCGATGAACTGCCCCATATTAAGGGGGTATTTATTGCTATATATTACATAGCATGCTCTCATCCCTTATAGACCCGGGCAATAACAAAAGAAAACCTATAAAAGGAAAAAGGCATATGAAGAATGGTGTAAAAATAGTGGTTAGGGTAACTCATGTACCACGATTTCTCCCTCCTGCATTCATATACCCAAGTGTGAGATTTCCTCCTTTTAGCTACCCTTGTATTGTGGCATGTGGCTTGGAGTGTTCCCTTATTGCCCCACTCCATTCCATCATTATTTCACATACCACATGATATTTGATGGATGTACCATGGACATGCCACCCCCTTTAGAGGTTGAAACCACCTAATAGAGTCCTTGGTTAACCTTCTTCTTGAACTTGGAGACACTTGCACGTTTTGAAGCACATTATGGAAGGACATGCTACTATGAAGTGTCCACTTGGTTCCATGATTTGTAAGCTCATTTACTTAGTTGCACTAATGTTTGGTTGTACTGGAAGGTGGGGGGATGCATTGGATCTTATACAAGATTGGAGGTTGGTTTTTCATATGGGGTTTGGTCTCCCTATACAGGTTCCAAGCTCTCCAAAGGGTCATATTGGCATTTATAGGGTGAACGTTGAGAGCCACGGGTCTCCACCATAGCAAAGAGCAGATTTCGACTTCATGGGATCCTTTAGTTCCACTCATTTCTTGCTCATGTTCATACAATTTTCAAACTAAAAACAGAGGCATACAATTATACAGATAAATACCAACAATGGATGTTCACATATTTGTCTTCTGCATTCTGACTTCTATGTTTACTTGCAACATATCTCCTCTTGTTGCTTACAATACCACTTCCTTTGCGCTCTTCCTTCAATGTCCATGGCTCTACACCGACTGCGCTTCAGCACTACCCTTACAATTATTCACATAGTCCTCACGCTTCTCTTGCCGCTGTATTACATAGTGTCCTCTTAGGTGCTTCGGCCTCTCTGCTTCGATGCACACACTCATATCACTGCACTCTCACACACATCCCTGCTCACTTCCCCATCTTTTTCGTTGTCGGTGATGGTTTTTTTCCACTGAGGCACTTTGCATAAGGGAGTCTCTCATTTTTGTCCTCTAACTACCAATTTGTACTTAGGCGTGGATTCACTTGCCACTTTTGTGTCTTTTGATAGTTTCTTGTCACAACGCCCAAAACAGATATGGACCTTGCAATTTTTTATAGTGTGACTACACATAACTTCTCTGTTGAGAAATTAATTCTCAGGTGACCTACACACCCCTCCGAGAGCCCCATGCTTATTTATTGTTCCAAAGATCTTAACATTCCACAGAGGCGACCGTTCTGTTCTTATTTATCACAACCATTCGTGCACACAAAGCATTCGATTGCTTCCTTCATGCTCTCAAATTCATCTCTGCTACAAGTTTTGTTCTCAATTTCTTGTTACAAAGTTTTCCATAGGATTAGCCCCTTTCAACTACTAACTCCTTTGTGCTTGGATTCAATTTCTCATTTGTCGACCCATACATCCTTTAATTCTTTGTACTTCCTTATCGGAGAAACTCCATATCGCAACTTCATAGTGGTACAGTGTTCTGATACTCCTTAATCCCTATGTCTTTAGTTCCTCTAACGCTAAGCTCCTTGAGAATTTCTCCTCCATGGGACCTAGAACTGTGACCTTCCGCTTAGCATTAAGGTGCTACGACGCTTTGTTCCTGTTGGGGTCAATCTTCCTTTATTACTGCTTTGCGCCCTTGGATCTTTGGATTTACATGACCAAGAGCCTACCTAATATCAAAAGCCCCCTCTATCGGAAATTTTCAATAACCAACTATTCTAGAGCTCTGATATCTTAATCCTCTGATATGATGACCTCCTATATGACGTCATCACTCCACGTGGCATCTTTGTAGCAATGACACGTGTCACCTCGATCTGGGACACTAGGGCACGCAATATCGTTGAATCACCCTGCCATGTGTCCTATCGTACTGTTACTCAGATGACACTGTAGCTTATTAGAACCAATCTCACGCCGCCATGTGTCCTATTGGGAGGAGAGAGAAGAGGACCTGTCAACCCTTGGATTTGCAACAAAATTCTTTGTTAATTTTGTTTGGAATTACTCGACACATTTTAATGCTTATTGGAACTGTTGGACATCGGGACTTCTTAAAGTACCTCAATTAAGAAGTTCCAATACTCCAATATCCCGAACACTCGATATTCTGATATCGCGATGTGCCATTGTCCCGATGTGTGCTGACCTCTAGGGTTCTAATATATTGATATCCTTCGATATTCGATATTCTGATATGCTCTAACCTCTGATGTTCCGATGCGCCGATATGGTGACCTCTGACATTCTGATTCCCAATGTTTTTGTGTCAAGATCGTCGATATCCCCGATGCGCTAATATCTCGAACCTTTGATATGCTGATATTCCTTCCTTCCTAAGGCTTCACAACCCCCTGAACTTCAGCTTACCATATCTTTTGATCCAGGAATCCATTTCTAAACTTCTGTATATTGTAGGAAAATTCTTCCAGACAACTTTGCATTGGATAGGGTCCGATGCATGGCTTGAGTCCTTCTTGTGCTTGGAAGATGACTGCAAAATTATCTGCTCATTGACTCTTTGGATATTTGAACTCACAACCACCATGATGATCATTATATGGCTTCTTTAGTAAGTTTGATGACTAGTATGTTGTTGGTCCAACTACACTCAAGACGATGATGCACATGTTATCAGACGAGTTGGACAGATGATTCATATCAGTGTACCCAGATGCAACGAAGGCAAGAATTTTCTTTCAGCAGGATGTCACCCTTGAGCGCATGAACACCATCACGAATGACCAAGCTTGGCATCAGTTCGCCACCATCGATCATTGCAAGGATGTCGAAGAGTGGGTCTTACCACAACTGTCTGAGTGTTAGTGATGTATTGCATGGATTTCTCAAGCCATTTTTTCTCACATGGATACATGTGCAGATTGGATGTAACATATTGTAAAGTGGAAGTCCAAGTGTCGATAGTTGAATGTAACAGTCATATAGTAGTTGAAGTGTCATGAGGGTAGGTGAATGGTCAGAAAGAGGAATGTCAAGGGTCACCCCACCCTTTTCTATTTATCATACCTCATAACTCATTGTAGAGGCTTTTGGTCAGTCAAGATTCGGATAGGAGTATCTTTGAGAAAGTTTGGAGAGTATTATAACGAGCCTTGGCTTCTCCATAGTGCAGAGCTAGTACATCGCTTTGGATGAGCAAGCAACAGTGACTATAACGTTTTGCTATCGGGACTAGTGGTTGGTCATGGTTGTATTGTATGATTGGAACTTTCACTTCTTAATATAACAGAGACAACACGTTTCATGATGTTGTTGTTGTATTTAAGCTATCTTGGTTACTCTAATGATATATGTATCTGTTTTCTTAAGCATGCATGTATGGACTCTTTCTGTATAAGTATGTATGAATCTTATTGAGACGTGTTGTTGGTTTAACCATCACTTTGGATTATTAGCTTACTTGCTTTCCTGTTTGTGACGCATCTTTGCTCGCGTGTTCCTTTCCAAACCGCGTGCTTCCACAGGTTTCCAAGGGGCACAATAACCTCACTTTTTATGTGTTAGAACTGTACATGCACCTTCCTTGGCTTACTGCACATGTCACACCATTGCTACCAACAAGGACATATTACTTGCCTCTGTGCGCAACCGCGATTAAGGCAATACCATACGACCCACTTCTGAGACTCCTACACCAAATGGCCTAAGGTATAATTGGGACTTCTTACTGTGGAGATCCCCTAACATGTTGGTGGGTCCAACACCATCAACAAGTTCATTAGTGTCACCACTGACTGTTAACTCACTATTAGTTCTCTCAATCAGTGTGAGAACTAATTTAACTGAAATGACTCATGAAATTGAGTCTTCTATTTTACAACTCACAATTAACTCACACTAGACTCCTACAAAGTAGGGAGAACATATACATGACTTCCAAAAGACTCCCAAATCAAATTTCCTAAGTTAATCAAGTTTACTAAACTTAATTTAACTATTTTAAGTCGCTATAAGAATATAATTCCAATTTAATTCATAGAATTTCTTGTTTTCATTTCTCAACATCAAAAGCCTATATCTAAGAAGGAACTTGATCTCATTTGGACACACTCTCAAGAAAGTTCAAACTCCTCATGATAGAATTTGGAAAAAGATGAAGAAGAAGAACAATATTGAAGTTTTGGGCCTCTCTTTCTCTCTCTTTTGTTAAGATTTCTACAGTTTTTGGGAAAGACAAAATTATGAAGTTGCATCGAGTGTGTGAATTTGCATTGAAGCTGTGAAAGTGCATCAAAGCTATGAATTTTCATCGAAGCTGTGAAGCTGTGAAGCTGCTTCTAGGTCGAATATGTGAAGCTACAAGGCCGACACTCTGAAGCTGCATTAATGTCAAAGTTGTGAATCTATGAGGTCAAAGTTGCAGAAATTGTTGTTGGGGGTTGAAGTTGCTAAAGAAGTTGTAGGAAGGTCAAAGTTTGTTGTTGAAGTTGTGAAAATCAAGAAGTAAGGTTGACTTGATCTTGGAGGGGCCTTGGTGAAGGGTCATAGGTCTTGGAATTCGTCAATTGAATATTCTATAAGAAGAGAATAATTCTTGTGGGTTTTCCTCTCAAGTGGAGAGGTTTTGACCCTAACTGATCGCCTATATCTTTTGTCCTCTTGTCTCATTGTTCTTTATTGTTTGATAGTTGTTTGATCATAAGAACACAATAATAATCGAGTTGAAAAAGAAGCTAATAAAGATAAGTAAAAAGATATCACAAGCAATTACTAAAGAAACATAAATCACCTTATCTAGTTTCCCCTATATTTTTCAACATGGTATCAGAGCTAAGGTGACAAGGCATGGAAAGGCATCTTAAAGAAGGGTACTTGAGTTTCGAAACATTAGAAGATCATATAGAGTATCAATCATCAAGAAGGACCATTCATATCAAGAATCGTCACATCTCAAAGATAAAACATCTCAAAAACCTAGCCCATCCAAAGAAGGGTTATACACTTGAATCATTTTTTGGGAAGCTTGAACATCATCATTGAAGAAGATAAAAGGATCAAAGTAATTTTGCGTATGTTTTGGGCTTCTTGTTCAAATGTGCGAGGAGATTAGGGATAATTTGTTGTAACAGAAGTTGAACTATCACAATCACCTAAGGAGGCAAAAAATAAGTGGAAAACAAGCCATATTTCAAGACAAGTTTCAAAAGAAGAAGACTCTATCCAAGTGAAGAAGAGAGAAGGGTAAAATATTTATCTTTCTCCCACACTTGCAGAAACTAGGGTTTCTGTAGTGACCGAAAATTGTAGACAAATTGCAGGGGTTGAATAAGAAGCTGCAACTACCAGAAGGAAAAGTTAACTGAAGTTGACTTTGAGTAAGGGAAGCTCATCAAGGAGAAGGAATTTTCATCATCATCAAAGAACCAAGGTGTTGTCCCTTTCTTTGAAGGATCACTTTTGTAGGAAGATATCTTCATCAAGAAGACATATTCTAATATCAACATCATCATCAAAATCAAGAAGGCATCAAGTTGAATATATTATCATCAAGAAGTATCTTCAAAAGTAAGTATCTTTATGTCCACATCTAAATCTATTAAAATGACTTCATTTTGCAAGGAAAGCAACAAATTGGTTGGGTCATTAAACTTTCTTGCATGGAATAACAGGATAAATTTAGAAAAAAAGGTCATTTATCATGTTAAAGGATCAATCACTAAACCTCCAAAGGAAGAAGCCCAAGCTCTAGCGAAGCACATGAAAGGGGAAGTAATGACTCAAAGGATTCTTATAGAATCCATCAAAGATCCCCTCATACCATATGTATCAAAGTTGGATACATCAAAAGAAATGTATGAGAAGCTAGTAGAATTATTCTTCGTAACTATTGATTAAGAAGTGATATCATTAATACAATAACCCTACAAGATGAAGATATCAAAGCAAGAAGGAATAACCTCATACTTTATGAGGGTGTTAGAAATATGAGACCAACTACAAGAGTTAAGGGGGATAATGTCTCATAAGGAAATTACCACTGTGGTGCTCAATGCATTATCACATGAATGGGGAATCTTCATATCAAGCATTTATTGAAAGAAGGAATCCACCCCATTCAATGAACTTTGGTCATTATGTAAAATTGAAGAAACTAGGTTGAAGGAAAAAAATGATGTAGGATCAAGCTAACAAGTTCAAGCATTTGTTTCCATGACTAAAAGAAAAGGAAAGTTTGGAAAATTTGGTCCTCAAAAGAGAAGAAGAATATGTCAAAGATCCAATGTTATGGTTGTTAAAAGTATGGGAATCACAAGAGAAATTTTCTAAAATTCATGAAGGACAACAAGATGAAAGAAAGAAATGAGGCTCATATCACTGAAGAAGTGGACAAACCTGATAAGAAGAAATCCAAAGGGATAGATCTTCACTATTATGGTTTCTCCAATACATAGCAAGGAGAAGTGGGAAGTGAAAAAACCTCCACCATGGTAGTTAAGATGAGAAGCATTATGACGAGATGCATCTTAGTACAAGATAACATCATACTAGAAGCATACTGTTGAAGCAAGAGCTCATGATATCATTAGAAAAGCTTGAAAGAATAGCTAAAGTAGAAGTCTACATGGATGTAGCAGTCATCATATGAAGGAAGTAGCTCTTGGTAACCTCACTAGAAGCATAAATAATACTTATGGGTAGAAGAAATTCATCTAGTGTGGAGCTGATCATACATCATTAGGAAGGAGCATTTACAGGATGAGGATAATCAAGATCCTCTATTGGAATCTTCTTTAGAAGGTTCATCTCTCTTGGAGGAAGCAAGCATCTTGCTGAGAATTCCACTTCTATGGGATTCATCATTTGGAATAATTACGGTATGATGACAAAAGAATGCATCATTTCAAGATGGATGAAGTACTCTCAATCAAGGAAATGAATCTGCGGAAGGAAGCCTTGATGAAAAAAAGAAGAAAAGAGGTATGTATGCATATGTTTGATAACTTAAGTCATGTCATCATATAGTTGTAGATAACATAGGTAAGCTATCTACCTCATGAGCATGGTCGAAGAAAAAGGTATCTCTTTCATTGAAAAGACGAACGAAAGCATGATTCACATATTGAAAAGATGAAATCAACATAATATGTCCTCATATGGAATTTTAGGTGGTTTACAAAGATGAAGGAACTATGGATGGAAGTTCCCGGGGAGAAATATTTGAAGAAAGAAAGAGATCATGAAAGATGCAGCTATGGTTACATAGAAAAGGAAATAAACATCCAATGACTAGAAGTATTGACTGTGACATCTCCATGGAAAAGGTATGAAGACTCTAATGAGGTCTGGAAAGGAAGGATACCCTTGACATTGAATATGTAGAAATTCTCACTGTAGATCACCTGATAATGCAATATACTTGATCTACTTCTACAAACAAACTTACGGAAGCTTAATCCATTTTGAGCAAGATCAAATAGAACACAGATAACAGTGAATGAGAAATCAATCACACATGAACACAAAAGAATACTCTGGGAAAAGCCTCAGCTAAAAACCCTGATCTTTGTATTATCATACAAGTGGAAATATGTCCAGATTACACAAAGCTTTAGCTCACAAGATATCCAGCTCTTAGTACAATCCCTCAATGTTGCTCATAGACTGAATATCATAGACTGAATAGACACAACATATGCCTTCCCTCAGTCCTCCAAGCCTCCTATTTCCTTCCGCAGTTTCTCCTGGGTCCTCTGGCTGCCACCTGTGTGAATTCTCACCTCACACACAACACTGACCTCTAAAATAACTGCGCAATCCTGAAGGAGTTAATTCCTTCTACATGGATGAGTTTCCTATATAGGAAAATTCCTCCAACTGATAGTACATTGTCCCATCATCTGATCTCAACTGGGTCTTTCACTGAACTGACATGAATGATTATTTATGAGAGAATATTTAGTTATCTGAAGTGTAGTAGTTACATGCATGCATGCATTAACTAACTGAACTCACAATCAGTTCAAAAAATTGTTGGAACTAATCTAACTGGACTTAACTCAGTTAACTGATCTAACTAATTACAACTCATCCTGATCTCCTTAATCAAGGGATAACTTCTTCAATCAAAGGGGAAACTGTTGCATGTTTTCACATAGACTTCATGTTTGATTTTCTCCAACTAATTAACTCAAGATGAATTAATTAATTATTTTTCAAACCGCTGCTAAAATCAAATTCGAATTTTAATTCTCAATTTTAGTTAAGGGACGAATTAAAATTGGAATGTATCCCAAAATGCTATTTATAGCAATGCTATTTTTAGCATTTATATTTTATCATTCCTTGTTGCTATATCCAACACTGGTACCTAAAATGTTGTTTATAGAATTTCTATTTTTAGCATTTCTTGTTGCTATGTTCAACAAAATATCCTGGAGATGTGTCCATATGTATGCAGGATGTTGATGTTGCGACAAGCAGATGTCATGATGAAGGGCCATCATAAAAGGTAATGTTGATTTGATGTTCATTTTTTATTATTTTTGAACAATATGTGGATGGGCTAACATAGGGATACTGAAAGAGAGTTGTGGAAGTCACCAACAAATTGTACTCATATGGTGGGATGGAAGATCCTGAAGGAGAGATGATGTAGCTGTATGAAGAAAATATAGATATCGTATAGTATATCACTTTATGATGAAAGGAAGGATAACATGACTGACATGGTTTGTGAAGGAAAGTGATGGATGGTCGATGCCCTACAAAGAAATCCCAAAAGATGAAGGATCCAAAATGTTGAAAATGAACTTCATGACATCGGAAGAAGGAGTCCCACAAGCATTTGATAGTCCCATGATCTCCACCTAGAGCTAGAAGCTGCTGGAAGCAAGTCCCTGGTTAAGAGGGAGCTTGGACAAGTCCCTAGATAAGAGTGAGCTTGGGTATGTTCCTTTTATAGGAATGAGTACATTCGTTCATAGGAATGAATACATACTCCCTAGTTGAGAGGGAGATATAGACACATCATTCTTGTCTTCACTTTGGAAGAAAGAATGGAGGGTTGGGTAAGCATCTGGCATCTGATACTCTTTGAGGATGTGGTAGGGCATCCAAGATAAGAGTATTCATGGAGGACCAATATTATTTGAGGATTGGGAATCCAATATAAGAATAGTCCTGGGAGGACATACACTATGAACGCCCAGGTGGGGTATGTGCCTTTAGAGACAATGATGATGGTGTCTATAATCATTGATCTCACCAACATTGTGCTCTGATCTTGTGGAGAGATAGAGATGTTAGTCAAGGCCTTGCTATGTGACAATGTTGGTTGATTTGACGTTGAACAAATCGGTTATCAATCCAACTCTTCTTATGAGAATTCTTTAGATTGTGAATGTCCAAGTACCTTGTATGGATATGAATACCTCTCTAGTTAAGAGGGAGTGTTGAAATATGTAACTAGGTATGGTCTTCATAATGAAATATGTAATCATGATTTTATGTATTTAATGAAAAAAGAAAAATAGATTTATTATTTTTATTCTTGAGGCATTGGTTTCATGATCAAGGGAATTTTTTTTTAGGTCAAGCACCCATTGAGTGCTTCTAGGTTTGTCATAAAGTCAATTGAGTCATTGTCATGTATTAAAGACCCATTTGGGCATGTTACGTATTGTAAAGAAAATTTATTTTAGTAAAAATACCCTCCATGACCTCGTCATGGCACAAAGATCAATTCGGCCTACATGAAGGGACAAGTCAGCCTAAAGAGAGAAATTCGTACCCCTGAAAAGCCTATATATAAGAAGGAACTCGACCTCATTTGGACACACTCTTAAGCAAAGTTCAATCTCCTTAAGATAGAAGCTGGAAAAAGATGATGAAGAAGAAGAATAACAAGATTGAAATTTTGGGCCTCTCTCTCTCTCTCTTGTTAGGGTTTCAATAGTTTCTAGGCAAGAATTTTTTTTGAAGTTGCATCAAAGTTGTGAAACTGCATTGATTTTGCATAGAAGTTCTGAAACTGCTTCTAGGTCAAAGCAGTGAAGTTGCAAGGTTGAAGTTTTGATGCTACTACTAGCTCAAAGTTGTGAAGTTACAAGGTTGACACTATGAAGCTGCATCAAGTTCAAAGTTGTGAATCTACAAGGTTGAAGTTGCATCATGTTCGAAGCTGTGAATCTAGAAGGTCGAAGTTGAAAAAACCATTATTGGGGGTTGAAGTCGTTGGAAGGTCGAAGTTTGTTGCTGGAAGCTGTGCAAATAAACAAGGAAGGTTGAATTGGTATTGGAGGAATCTTGGTCAAGGGTCATAGGTCTTGGAATTCGTCAATTGAAAATTCTATAAGAAGAGAAGAATTATTGGGGGTTTTTCTCTGAAGTGGAGAGGTTTTGGCCCTGGTTAATCGCCTATATCTTGTGTCCTCTTCTCTCATTGTTATTTATTGTTTGGTAGATGTCTAGTGATAAAAACACAATAATAATCAAGTTGAAAAATAAGTTAATCAAGATAAGTAAAAATATATCACAAGTAGTTACTAAAGAAAGAGAAATCACCTAATCTAGCTACCCCTAGATTTCTCAACACTCCTAGGTAGGAATTTATACTAGTACATCATCCAAGAAGACAATAACAATTGAATATATAAAAGGGCCCAATACATCATTCATTAATCTTATAAATATAGTTGGTGCATTACATAGGCCAAATGGAATAACTAACCACTAATACAAACCTTGCTTGGTTTTGAAGGCAGTATTCTAGGTATCTACTTCTTTGACTCAAACTTAGTGATATACAAAATTCAAGTCCAACTTGGTGAAGTATTTTTCTTGCTGCAACTGATCCAATAGTTCGTCTATCTTGGGCAGGGGGTATCTGTTCTTGAGCATGATTTTTTTCAACGCCCTGTAATCTATAAACATATGCCAAGTCCCATCCTTCTTTGGCACAATGATGATGGGTGACCCACATGGTGATGTACTTGGTCGAATGACACCTTGTTCTAGCAACCGTTGTAACTATTTATTCATGCACTTACTTCTATAATAGGCTGCCTATACAACCCAAAATTTGGCAATGGGGAGTCCGATAATAGCTGGATATCGTGCTCCACTTCTCTCTTAGGTGGTAACCCTTTAGGCTCTCAGAACAAATCCCTATATGCCTATAACAACTCCTCCAATTATTGTTTATGTTTCTTAGTACACCCCTCTAGGGATGCCTGGCCTCTTATTGACTCCTCTACAAACTTAATTTCTCTAAAAAAAAAAAACATACTTCTTGCTGGAACAAATCAATTTCTTGGCTTGGTTGGCACTTACCAGGGAAATTTCTACTTGCCTTTGTGTGTGTTGATGATGAACGGTTTTCCATCCTTAACGAGCCGATACTGGTTGGATCCCATCATAAATATTTCATCTTGCATGTACATGTATGGAATCCCAAACACAAATCCACATACATCAAGGGGAACCACATCTAGATCTACATCAAAAATAAAATCAACACTAATAGCAAATCTAATTTTGCACTATTTTGTTGCCTTTAGCTTTGCATTGTTATTTACCCATCCAAATGGATATGGGTTTGGATGATCACAAGCTTCCATCCCCATATTCTTGACCAACCCTATTGCAATGATATTCGCCTATGATTCTATCAAACAAAGCATTAATCTTTGTCTTCATGACCTATATCTTTATACGAAAGAGTTTGGTCATTTATTTCTCTTCCTGTTGCTGAAGGCTACTTAGATTCACCTCCTTATGCACTAATGTACAAACAATCTTCTCATCCATGTCTGAGTTGCTTTCAACTTGTTTTCTCAAATTAGTGGCCATGAGATTCTTCTTCTTATTTTCGTTCTTCTTGTTCTTCAAGTTTAGCTCTGGATGCAACTTCCAACACTTCTCCTTTGTATGGCCATCAATTTTGCAATGGTTGTTAGGATCTTTGCATTGGTGTGTTGTGGTTGTTGTCTTTTTTTATCTTTTCCCCGTTTTTTATTCTTCTTTCCCTCCCTAGAAGCATCATGTTACTCCTTCTTCTTCGATCCACTTGATTATGCTCTCTTCAGGCCTATTTTTTTCAGGTATTGTACATGTACACAAGCTTCATCCACTGATTTGGGATTGAACAACATCACTTACTCACGCAGATGGCAGTGCAAAACCATCAAATACTTGAGGAGTTCATCTAGGTTCTTTGGAGAGATATGCAACATTATAGCCATCTTTCTAAACTTCGTGGCGTACTCCTACACGTTTGGCCCGAATTTTTCCTGAAGTAGTGCCACTAGATCCATTGGTCCTCTACATACTCAATGGGATAAAACAATGACTTAATGATGGTTTTGAAGTACTCCCACTTACTCACTGGAGGTTCTCCCTCCAACCTCAACATCTCTGCATGACTCTCCCACCAATTCAATGCATGCCCCTCTAATTTTAGTCACACAAATGAAATCTTTTGTCCTTCCTCAATTTAATGGACATTGAAATAAACTTCTAGTTGTTGCAACCAGTGGTTCAACTTGAGAGCATCGATTTCGCCGTGGTATGGCTTGATATTGGCTGTTAATTTCATTTTAAACAAGGACTCGTAATGAGTTGATCTTTTCTATATTCCATCTTCGAATGGGTCTTTATTTCTTCCTAATCTCCCTATCCCCCTTCTGATTTGTCCTCTGTATTTGAACCCCCATATTCTCCAAATATCCCAAGATTATTTCTGTAGGAATTTACAGGGTAAGTTCCTCAGACAGAACACCAAAAGGACACCGCTCACAAACAGATCACAGATCAATACACTAGTATTTTGACATGGTTAAAACCCTCAAAGAGGGAAACAGTCCACGGCCTGCGCCAACGTGGCTACTACAGGCAATTTATTAATAAAAGAATGAAAATTTACATAAGCTTCTCTCATGCACGGTGAACCTACAAATGACCCTCCATGCGCTTTAAATAGAATTCATGGACCAATCGGGTGTCAAGCCACGGATCAAGTGTCGGTAATACCGAGGAGAGAATGAACCGTCGGATCACTACATATCGTGACCGTCGGATTGTAAGTTACAAATGTACATAGTAAAGAAACACACTTTACCTAACTCTATACTAGACCAAGTTATACTTAACTATTCCTATGTGTCGGAATATCCTAACATATCTACTTTATCGATAAAGAATTTCTTTGATGTATTGAACCAACAGAAGGTGACGATGAATACATACCTAACAAATATAAACTCACTAAGGGTGAAAGTTGGGATTATTAACTCCTACCTGTCATATAAAATATTATGTGATGCTTATGATCATACATAAAAAGGTTTTGGTTTGTTAATGTATTGATCATTGTGATGTAGAGTTGGTCTCAACATGTGTATTCTTTTTATGTGTTTTAAGGAGGTTGTTGGATCATGGCTTGATGAAAGATTTTGGTTAACAAGAATTTTTAAGTTAGTGCATAATTAAAATTTCCTCAACAAGTTTTTAATGTGCCAAGATAACACATCTATCTCAAAACAAAATCTTGTTTATTTATATATGTACTATTGCATTGATAAATAAATTGAACACACACAATGTTGGTGTATAAATGTTCACTCTCTTATTATTTAGACTAAAATTTCAAAGATTAAAAAGATTTCAATTTTTTTGAATTATATATCAAATTAAAAAAGAGAAATTAACCTTACATGAATTGCATCTATAGGTTATTCATCCATCGGTACCTATGCGAACATATGAAAAGAGAACTCTATGGTTAGGTATATCACGATCTAGACAATTTTTCTCGTTACTACTCAAACAAGCTATGTTGGGATAAATAAATGGGAAACCACTAGGGTAGGCCCACAATCCGCATGGATCCATATGTTTATCGAGTGTGTTCACTTTAACATATTAATGTCACTTTTAGAGGTGGTGTACCATTTACCCTCTATAGAATAGAGATTAAAAATTTAACCACCCATAGGTTTTTTTTGTTTTATCTTGATGGGAAAAGAAGAAAATGTCATGCATGAAATATAGTATGTAGGTCTCTCTGTCATGAAGGAGACGTGTATATGAAAATTAGTGGAATAAAACACAAGTGCAGGTGATATATGGTCACTTTTAATGGTGCAAAGACCAAACGTAGAGGTGATATATACATTGTTTTCAACTACAACATCTCCTCCATATACTCTTATTGACTTTCCTTTGCACCTTTTGATGCAATTGCTAGTTTTAATAAGTTAAAAGATCATAAAACTAAGTGTTGTAAAAACCATCTTGATAATAAATCACAATGGAGGAAAAAAATATATATATCCATTGGGAGGGAAAATCATCCTTTATCTTTCCTTTTTAATGAACTATCTCATTTTTTGAAACCTTCGCATCTCTGGTTGGACAAGTTTTTCCCACATCTACCTACTTTCAAACCCACATTTACAACTTTGCTCTATCCCCACTTTTAGGGAAAATCCAATTCATTGAAACCTTGTTTATGGAATTGTAGTTTTTCTCAACACACATTATAATTACTCAATGCCCTGGTAGAATTCCTGGTATGGCCTTTACAGTTTTTAATATTGTTTCTTTCCTGAAATGTTTGCCTCAATTAATATCAAATTCAACGATGGTTTTTTCAAATGCCATTTCGAAGTGAAATGCTTATTTGATCCAGTGAAAATCATTGTAAATACTTTGGGTGCATTTTTTTTACTATAGATACTCCATGAACAAGCAAGTAGGATATGCAAGTTGCAACAAGAGGTATTTACTCATAATCGATGACTCATTTCTATTTTTTATCTCCATATTTTGTTGGGAAAATTTGATAAATGAATTGTAATAAAATTTCTCTGTAAATGTGTGTGGAGATATTTGTTTATTCAAAATAGATTTTGACATATAGCTGGAAAAGAAATGATTAAATTAGAGAACAAATTTGTTGTTCATATGCATAGATCGAGGATTATTTCAACATTAAATTTCACTCATGTCTAATTAAATAATATAAGATCTTGAGTGTCATCTCTACCAGGTCTCATGCTAAGGTTTTTATTACGCCTTGGACATTGTTGGTTGAAATATCTCTTAAAATATTCCTGTGATCTAGGATGCCATCAAAATTTTAATGGTAATCTTTGTATCCAATTGGAGGAGGGTTGTAGTGCTTAGTCACCGCATTCAGCAATTTGAAAGAAATCCGTTGAATCTCAAATAATGTTGAACTTTTCTATTTATTTTGATTTGGATATTTCAAACATTGGAGAAACGTTTTCCCTCTATATATTTAAAATATACATACAACTTTCCTTCTTAGATTTTTTGGTTTCATGGGTTGGTTCTTTTCTAACTTGACTCTAGTCATAGACACATAGGATGTTGTTTCTATCCAAGCTTGTGTTGATTCTGTGTTTGAACATGCTATGGGATATCTATAGAATTTAAACATTTTATTAAATGGAGTCTGACATTAAGTTTGCTATTGTTTTATTCATAGGGTTGGTTGTTGAGCTTTCAGGTTCCCCTAAATACCCAATATTTGTGACATTAATTTTGCTTTATCTATTTGAATCCTGATATTATAATGGGAGGGTTAGAACTCCAGATTATTGTAGAGGAGGAAATAGTTGAATTGTTACCTAGCGAAGTAGAAAGCAACAAGGGGAGAATCATGGAAGATTCTATTGCATAAAATCTTGATAAAAATGGGAGGATATCAATATTTCAAATGTTTCCCTGAAGCATATTAGCAGGATTATATACTTGTGTCCTCTAAATAATAAATTATTTGTAGCAAAAGGTGTTTTATTTTTTGGCCTGGGGCTTTCAGATCTATTAAATTATTTTCTTGCTTTCATCCATTTGAGATCCTAAGTAAAATTTTTCATGTTTTAACTATTGAGCAAACGACATTACGTTGTGGTTTTACTTCTCTACATTTATATTTTTGCATATTTCCTTATCTGGGTGCTTTTCATTGTTCAAGTTATCACTTTCTCTTTAGCTACAAAATTCATTCCATGAAAATCCAGTGCGCTGGTTTTTGTTGGTTGATTTAAGCACATTAATTTCTAGCTTCATAGGGATTGTAATACTGGATGGCTATTTCGAGAGTTTACCTTGTGATGTTTTCGCTTGGGCTTCACTTTGGTTCCTGTGAAGGAGATTCGTGAAGTGATGTCTAATGTTTCATATTTCAATAGGAGTATGAGACTTAATGGGTGGAAATTGTTATATCTAAAGATAGTTGAGCTTAGAGAATTGTTCCTCCTAGCTTATCAATTTTAGTTTGCTAACAATTCTGAAATGCATTTTCCTAGTCGATACTTAATATGGAGGGATTTTAGTAATTTTCGACAATTAAAAAAAAAATACAAACTGGCTCCAGTCATGGGATATCAGGTATGTATTGATTTTTAATTGGGATTATTTGACTTATTGCTGAAGTATATGATATTTTATGTTGGAATATTTCAAATTTTCAGACAAGTGTAATGAATAATCAAGAAAAATTAGGCATGGATTTCTCCATATTGTAGTGCTCTACTTTCATAGGTCCATTGTGTCAGATGCACGCCATTGATTTTTTCGTTGGTTTAATATTCTTGTTGAAAAAAACAATCTTATGTTACAAACTTATAAAAAAATATGTCAAGTGCAATCAAAAGCTTTGCTCTAGGTCATCAAGCTCATTTTGGTATTCAACATCTTATGTTGTATGCCTGTGATGCTAACAGATGCTTGGCTCACCACTGATGCAACTTTATTGTTGGCAATAAAGGGCACCCTTGGGGGTTAGGCCAGTGGTGATAACGATGTTGCTTTCATGGAAGGATTTAGTCCCACTTTGTCAATGGAGGGGAATCCAATGGATTAAGGTAGATGACACACATCTCAACTGTGACACTTCACTGGTAAGCATAAATATCACTTTATACAAATAGCAATCAATTTTTTCTTACACTATTGAACTTTCTACAACTGGGCTCATAGAAATAATACCTAAAAATCTAGCAAGGCTATCTAGCTTTTAGAGTCTTTAACTGAATATTAACATGCTCACAGGTCATATACCCTTAGAGCTCTTCAATAGCTTGAGCCTTGTAGTCTTGTCATCGAGCCATAAAAAGATCAATAGCAACATATTACCTTCATTATTGTGTGGTCACTTAGTCGAGCTTGATCTTGATCAGAATGAAGTCGTTGGTGCCATACTAGACCCTACCCTGCTAAATATAACATGCCCAACTCTGCAAAAACTGGATTTTAGTGATAACACTGAAAAATAGTTTCTCGCTTGGGTCTGGGTCCATTTTGCTAATTTCTTTAAATACTGACTATTTGAGATCCCTGGTGGAAATTATCACTTTCTGGAAATTTTTAGCCAATTAAGGCTATTTGACACAGTTTGAATTTTTTATCTAATTTAGTTTCATTAACATTGATGGGTAAATGATATTGTGACCTTCCTATTTTTTCTGTTGAATCTGCAATATTCCTCTTTAGGCAAGTTGAGAAATCTAAGCTTGTTAAAATTGGAAACTAGGGCCAAAATCAACCTAAAGATCATCAAATTCGATCAACAAGAAATGTGTTTTTGAATTAAAGTTCTCACATCTGCAAATTGATAAGGTCGTCTCGGGGTAAAATAATCAATTGGAACCCCCCTCTATCTCCTATAAAAGGATGAATCCTTTTACCTTATTTCACACATCCAAAATATCTTGTGTGATACTTTTAAGGGAGCTGCAACATGGAAACTCTAGGAGGACGAGTTGTTTGGGTTTTCTCTATGGCTAATTTATCTCCCACAAGTTTGATTTAGTAGAAGACAACTAGCCACAGACTTTAGGGCAATTCTGTATGATTTTTTTGCATGAATTTTGTGTGTGAAACTCTCCATCATTATGTATCTTTCTTTGTGTGGTGTCACAGGTAGGTCGTAGGCCTGTTTGACTTGGAACCAGAGGGTCGAGAGGTTATTCATGGCTAAAGGATAGGTTGTAGGCATATGTCCCTTGCTCAGGTAGGTGGATGACTAGCTAAAGGGATAATTACTAGCCTATGTTGACAACGAAGAGGAGAAGTGATGATTGGAGGCATAAACACAATGATTGAGGAGGGGAAAGAAGGTGTTGTAGGCAAACAACAAGCCCTAACAAGTGATCAATATTGCAGAGAAGAAGGCACCAGCGCTTGAAGCATGTTTTTCCAAAATTGCAGATTGATTGGGCCATCTTCTTGTCTAAGTAAAATGTTATTAGATCATTAAATGGAAAGTAATTTTTATTTTAGTCTCTCTCTCTCTGTGCTGAACATTTGATATTAATAATAAGAAGAATTGATAAAGGGTTTTCCTCATATTGGGTTTTTTCTGTGGCTTGAGACAATTCATGGGTTCTTGTGTCTTGGCTTGTCTTCTACACTTATGATTAGTGTTCTTTCATCAGTTAATATCCTATGGTTGATGTGATTTCTCATGGAATAATGGAATTGATAATGGGTTTATAATCTAATGAAGTAACTGACATAAGCAAAGAACATGTTAAATATAAATTTTAACCTAGTATCAAAGCTCAGGTGAAGACAAGCCCAAGTTGGAGCAAAGAGAGATAAATCACTAAGTGAAGTTCATTGACAAGTTTCCATGGTTCCTACATATGGAGAATTTCTGAAGTATGATTCCATTCCTGGTTAGGACACACGAACAGTCAAGTCTATTTCATCCCTTGAACAAAAGCACTTGGACAAATTATCTTGAGATATTTTCTGCAAATCTATTTGGTCCAATGAAAGAATTGATCTAACATGATAGGTCTTGGTGGTTTGATTCTTGATTTTTATTATATTATCTTGTAGAGGGGTCTTAGCTCCATTCAAAATTCAAATTTTGAACACAAAGGGCGCATATGTGGCAAAAAGTGTATGGATTTAAAACAATAACTCTTCATCCTGTTTACGGATTATCCCTACAACCTTGGTATAATCATTAAGAGTAATTTTTGTGGTGACAAACATTTGAAACATGTGCAGTTCCTTGATTTAGTTATCCTGCAACCTATCTCTTGTTCTGAAATTCACTTTTGGTCTTGTTTTATTAAACTTGGGCATGATTTTTGAGGGCTTCATTGATTCTATGAGAAAATTATTGACATCCTTACATAGCCTCTTGGAAATAAGTGTGAAGTCATGGATAGACCCTATTAAGAGGGTCCCAATTGAACATTGAGCTTTGGGAGATCCTGGGGGCTTGGAGTACTTCTTGAGTTATGAGAGACCATAGGGTGGGTGGTTCACCTTCCCTTATAGGTGCGCAGTGTATAGGGTGAGTGGTTCACCTGTGATAGATGATGTGGGTAGGGTGAGTGGTTCACCTTCTCCTACAATTGATAACATGTGTGTAGGGTGAGTGGTCCACCTTCCCCTACATTGATGACATACTCTAATGATGAGTGGTTCACCTTCTCCTATGGCATATGAGAAAGATGATTAGTTCACCTTCTTCTGCAGGTAGTACCCCAGTGAGATATGCATATAGGTATCTTCTTGTTGTCACATATGGACATGTCGGTGGGACGTGGTTCATCCTTTCCCCACATATAGGATCCCATTCCTTATGATCTGTGGTTGACATGTTGGTGGGATGTGGTTCATCCTTTCCCCATGTGTAGAATTCTTCCTACGATTGTTGGTTGGCATGCATGTATAACATGCTTCACCCTTTCCCTACTCTTGGTGGTTTGCATGTGTGTAGGATGTGGTTTATTCTTTCCCTATGATGGTTGTGACATGTCACTGTAGGATGTGATTAATCCTTTCCCTACATGTGGTTGTGAACAAGATGTGATTTATTATTTCCCTTCTATTACCCCAACATCACCCTACTCATGTTGTCTGGGACACATGAGAATTACCTCTCATCTAGCCAATGAGTTGGGAAAAGTGGATAGGGACCATAGCATTACCAATGGACGCATTGTGTATAGTCATATTCCCTATGTCTAAGATACATGATGTTCAACAACTTGATCACTTGGGATCAGGTCTGATTAGGGTTCGACCCCTGGTTATGAGGACTTACTTTTGTCAATGGAGAGTGGAAAAGTCTTGTGAATCACTCTCGATAAATTCTTCTTCATTATCTATATCAATGTTCAACAGAGTTGATATGAGATGCAAAGATAGTATATGACGACATGATGACATGATAATGGATGGATTGGCAAGTGGAATTATCCTTAATTGAGAGGGAGTGTTAAAATTGGAAACTAGTACCAAATTCCACTTTGAAGAACTCATTTGATGAAGATAATTATTGCATTAAATTCCTCTATGTGAGAGGACTAAAATTGACCTAAAGATCATCAAACTCGGACAAGGAGAAATGTGTTTTTGAATTAAATTCCTCACATGTTGTAGTGTCCTATCTAGGGTGCTAGACTAGGCTATATTTATTATCGACCAGGGTGCGTAGACTTAGAGGCGTGCGCCTAAAGTATATAGACATAAAGGATCGTTATCTAAGTCTAATCTTCCTAATTACAATGCCATCATTCGATTCATTATCAAACTGAAACACACTATGTATTGCTATCAACCAAGATTCAATTCATTTAACAAACCAAAACGCTGTGTATCACTAAAAATCAAGATTTTAGTCCCCTTACAGTGACATCATACATAAAACCTCTGTTCAGCGAATACTCAACATTCATTAATAGTCATGCAAGATAAAAAATATATGGAAATCATAAGCATAGAGTTCATGACAATGCTCTACAAGATAACAAGGGATCGAATCCCTTACAGGATATGATTCACGATCCAGGTGATAATCTATTCAAGCGCATTCATAAACATATAAGCATATCATAAACATAAATTAATTTGAATCACTGCACATATTAATACCCTAACTGTAAATGAAATAAAACAACAGTATACCACGTTACGCACGGCCCATCCGCGTTCCAGGTATACTGATCTGTGATCCAACGATTACCAAATCAACACAGCGAAGTCATGACTGTAATGAAAGTCTTTGATATTAAAATCGAAACTCTGTTTTTGAAACAACGATAATGATAATGACAATACAACCGGTTCAGAACTGTGTTTACATATGGTTTTACATCCCTTGAAAACGGATGTACATTCATGAGCAGGCTGTTGCCGCTTTTACCACATCACGATTTTTGAAAATGTTTCTATCCTAACTGATTTAAAAAGGAAACAAAACTTAAATCGATTTGGAATGCGTGCTGTTGCTGCCTTTGTCACCAACATGCCATAGTTGACCTTCGTTGACCGCGCATGTAGGAGGGTTGATTCTGCTGCGGGATAGGTGTTCGTCCATGCTTGGACATTCCACTTTTCATCCCTACCCTTCGCTCTAGCCTAGATATCATGCCACATGTCAAATAATAAACAAATTACAGGATGTTGGAACTTCCTGTAGTCATTTTGCCAAAAATTCCTAATTCATTAACATAAAACCCTTAAATCAATTTCAATGCAATTTAATAACTATAAGAATATTAACTAATCAATTTCCAAGGGATCTGAGAGATAAATGATGAAAAGAGGTAGGCAAATGTCATGTTTTGGGAGGGAAAAAGGGGTCATGGAATGGTACCAATAGTTCCTATTCATGTAGGTGTAAAGTTATCTGCTGAAAAATGCCCCAAGACACAAGAAGAGGAAGAGGACATGTCCCATATTCCATACACAAGTGAAGTCGGTAGCCTGATGTATGCAATGGTCTCTACTAGACCAGACATTGCACATGCAGTGGGAGTATTAAGCATGATTATGTCAAAACCAAGGAAGGAGCATTGGACAATAGTGTAGTGGGTTTTCAAGTATTTGTGTGGCACTAGTGATTATGGTATGTGCTACCAAGGAAGACCAGTATTGGATAGAGTTTTGGACATCCATGACTTTGTTGATGCATATTGGGCTGGAGATATGAATCATAAAATATCTACAAGTGGGTATGTGTTTAACCTATTTGGAGGTACAGTCAGTTTGATGAGTACAATTATCCAGTTTGTGTATACCTTTAGTGACTTTCTTCCATCCCATGTTTAGGTGCTTATTAATGGAATCTTTGAGAATTAAAAATAGGATGTTTCTTTGGGTTGGTATTATTTATGAAATTTTTGAATTTTTTTTGTTTTAAAAGTTTTATTATGTGATGATAATATGTTTTTCATAAATTATATTGAAATTTAGATGATATAATACGTTGAAGTTTATAATATTTATAAAAATGATAAAAAAAAAAGTAGTGACTAAACTAATTTCTAATTTTTAATATATGTTTTTTTGTTGGCTTCCTTATTTTCTTTGTCATTTTTTTTTCTATTAATTAGTAATTAAATCAAATTGGGTAAAGGTTAATTTAGTTATGAAATTTTATAGATGGTTTCTAGAAAACGTTAATCCCAACCCTAACTAATTCTAGATCAACGCAAGCTGCTCCACCAACTTAAAAAAATATAATAATTTTAATGAAATACGACTCTTAAATTATAAACTAAGGCCTGAGCACATCATTGTTCTTTCCTTTTTGTCTATATGTACAACCACATTTTGCATCAATGGACGAATTCTTCATGAATAAATTTGAAGAGATGTGACACTATTTTAAGTTGAAGAATATCTAAAATCCTTATTCATTTCACATTAGAAAGTATAACTAAGAGATTTTGAGAATACAAGGAGTTTGACACTCATTGAATGTATTCTTTGGAGATTGATTTAAGAGTTTTAAGAAGTGTGTGCCTCAATCTATACGAGATACCAAAACTAGGAAAATTTTGATTTATAAATATCCTAGATAATTCAAGTAGAATCTTCAGTTCTTGCTCAACCAATTCAAGTGTGTAGAGAAGAAAATCAACTATCCCCAACAAGGATATAATCCCCAAAAATTCTATGTCTAGATAAAGTTATTGTAATAGTTGGCTAGTAGAAATCCTTTGTGTGAAGACTAGACTATTAAGAAGATAAAAAACAATAGGAAAGCGACTCACATTATTTCTATACTAAGCCTAGGTTTGTTTTTTTTGCAAGGAAAACTACACCCAATATTTGATTCCTTTGGTTGTATCTTTAACCTCTACTTTTCTTGGAAATTTATGTGTTTCTCTTTGTGGAAATCTCATCGCTTGTGAATGCCTTAATTGAACTACAATAAGGGGAAGGGACTTCGACATGACGAATTGCACTAAATCCTCTTTAATAGTAAGTCATGTGATTTCCATTCATGGAGCTTACAAAGCCATTATGTATAATGATTTGGGTTGATTCATCTGAGGATAATGAACCACACTTATCATCAAAGCTATTTTCTAGTCTTGAAGGTACCATAAACATCTCCTCATGTGAATATTGTGTTGATATTATTAGAATTTCAAGTTTAGGAATATACATACTTAAATGTCACCTTTCACATCACCTTTGTGTTCCTGAACTCACTCCAAATCAAATTAATGTTAATTGGAGATCATCACAATGTTGAATAGAACCAAATCTCTTTATTTATTGAATTAAATTTATTATAGTGTCATTAATAGTGGCACTCACATCTTGATCTCCATCATGTCCCTTCATTGGTTAAACTTTGCTACCAACACTTCCATTGAATTAGTGACCCAATATTTGCAATGTTTATTTCGAAATTTATGAAGGTTAGTGGATTCATGGTATTTTTTGAGCCTTGTTGGTTATTGACCATATTGATATTATCATTGATAGTCAATTATTGTGTTTGGGATATAATGAAAACAAAGAAATTATATCCATTAGAAGAAATAATAGAGAAAACAAAGATCGTTGTACAAGCTAGAGTATAGAAGCCTAGTAGCATTTCTATGCTTTTAATTATATATCGAACATTATGGGAGAAGGTGTTTTCCTCATCCAATCGCTAAAAAGTGGAGTGTGGCACCTTTTCGTTTCACCAATTATTTAGCATCCAAATTCTTACTATCCAAGGAAGCTGGGAAAAGTGGTAAATAAAACATCATATCACCAAATTTAGCATCCAAGAAAGTTGGGAAAAATGGAGTGGAATACTTACTTATTGTAACGTTGAAGTTTATTTTCCACCTTCTTGATAAAAGTGCTAATCTAAATTTAATTTTTCATTTCATTTCCTCCCACATTTCCATTGTTATTGACATGATGGAGTGTATGACCATTAATTTCATACTCATTAATACTCATTGGTTAAGCATATCCTTATTTCATTAGTTGTTGCTTCACTATTTATTTAGCAACAAAGACTTATTTTTTTATGGTAAAGGCCTTATCAACTTATATTAGTCAACCAAAATATAATTATGTACATTATATTACTTTTCTAATATCATATCTAATTATTATTTTACTATGCTTAATAGAATTATTCTTATTATATTGCCTTTCGAATATAACATCTAATTATTCTTTTTGTATACTTCTTAAATGAGTGAAAGGAGGAGGCTTGGGATGCATGCTTCCCTTCCCATATTTCTACTCACCATTAAACCAATTACAATTATCCTATTATATTAACCAATTTGTGTTGGCCTTGAATGGGCTATTTTGATCTCACCTTTGGATTTTAGCTTTTATTAATGACATCCACTAAAAGCAAAACAAAGATTTCGTGTTGTTTTCATTTTTAAAAGTGTAGCATTATATCATCATTATGTTTCACAACCCTTGAATTTCTCACAACATTTAGGTGGCCCTTGCCTCCAAGGTTGAGAACATTTTGTGGATAGATGGAATTCCCTAAGTTACCTAAGTAGATTTATTATTTTTGGAGTGAATTTTGACATTAGTGGGAGGGAAACATATCTATCATGATATTCTCCTTTTTTCAACCATTATTGTTGATGGTAAATGCCTTCCTCAACAACTAGCTAGTAAATTATTTAAAAGTAATACATTGTAGAGTACAAGATCGATGATGCAATAGGCAATTAGTAATAGTGTTGTAGAAAATGGACATATGTTAATGTTGGAGGTTGTTACATATCATTATACAAATGTGGTATGACAAAAAACAAAGTCGGCGAATTTCATATACCAAATGTTACAAATCCCTAGCAAATTCATTAAAGGTAATACATTGTAGAGTATAAAACCAATGATCCAGTAAGCAATTAATACAAATGTTGCAGAGAATGGACATATGTTAATGCTAGAGGTTGTTACATAACATTCTACAAGTGTGGTATTACAAGAAAATGCTAAGAAGAAAATGATCTAACTGTTGGGAGGTGTTTAAAGGAATTACCACTAAAACAAATTAAGCATGTAAAGTACTCAATCACACACAAAGATAAATATTTCTACCTTGGAACTCAAAAGGGAAAACCAATATTCAATGTGATATGATTCTTGCTAAGGAAATTAATATAAAGGGTGAGTTATGCATCTTCAAATGAGATTTTAATACATTTGTACTTACTAACATGCTTTCTTAAAAGATTAACCATCAAAGATGACTCATTTCACTATCATGAAGCCTTTTTCCTTTTGTGTTCAATCTGATTGTTGATTCAAACTGTGCCAAAATTAATTTATAATACAAAGTTTTGGTGGAGGTTATTTTGGATCCATTTTGGATCAACTAATGTACAACTTAACTAAAATTAGAAACTAGTGAAATAGAAAAAAAAAATGTGCATCCAACCTTCTTAATATTGGGCTCCTTAGTAAGATTTCTATTTATTTTATATGTGTACTTAAAAGTAAACAAAATACTTAGCTAAAAAAAAAGAGCTATGAATCTTACCTTTATGGTAACATGTAAAACATAAGAGAGAGAAGAACAATCATCAAATTTAACTAAGAAATAAATGAAACTAGAGATCCTAGAAGAAAATATAAAACTAAAGCAAAATGAAAAATCTAACCCTAAAAAAAAAGTAAACAAATACTAATATTTTTCTTTTTTAATTGTTGCATGAAAACATTTTTCTAAAGAACAAGTCAAATGAAAGAAAGATGATTAAATCTGGAAAAATAGAACAAAGAAAAACATGACCAAGATATCAACATCTAAATAGATATGCCACACAATACATTCTATAACATAGCATGTATCTTTTAGCGCCCTACAAATGGTTGAAATATAATTTTTTTAAATTTGTCCTCATGTTTTTAGGGACCATAAAAGAACATGCTATGGATGGTAAAGAAAGCAATACTAGGAACACCAAACTCTTGAATTCAAGTGGATTGATACATTTGATCTAAAAGTTGCATCACCTCCATAAATTTTTTACTTGTTAGTGCTTAGTAAAACCCAAATAACTAATTGTTAACAAATAACTATAAAAAAAGAAATTTATACCTTCAAATAAAAAGGAAGTCCCAATCCCTCACATTTATTACACCCTTGGAAGACATCTTGCTATCAAAAATTGTTGTTAAGTCATAGAGAAATAAATTAAATGGAAATGAAAGAAATGAATGAAGCTCTTAGTGTACCTCTCTCGCTACCTTCTCTTTATTTCCTCTTGTGTTTTTTTGTGTAGGATGGTAGTTGAAGGCACTTGGGAGAAGGCCAATGCAATTATGAAACTAATAGGTAGTTTCTAGAAAACCCTAACCTGAACCCTATCTAACTCTACATTAACTCATATTACTCTACTAATTAAGAAAATCTAAGAAATTTAATGAAATAGTACATGTGAACTATAAATTAAGGAATGAGCACATCATTATATTCCTGTTTGTTGATATGTACAACTTAGCTATACATGCTTGGACTAGTCTTCATAAATAAATTTGAAGAGTTGTGATGTTATTTTAAGTTGAAGAATGCCTTCATTAAAAAAGGCCAAGGTTGAGGGGAGTGAAAGATTGAGGACAAGGGCTTCATATTAAGAAACATTATTAGAGGCTTTAAATTAAACCTAAAAACAAAGAACCTATGGATCTTGTTAGGATTCCAAGAAACTCTCCTAGGTTGTAGTTCGGAGATGCCTGGTAACATATAAATTCAACTATTGTTGCAAGGTTTAATGGAAGGAATGATGGTTTGGTTCAAGCTAGATAACCACTTCTACTTTGTTTCACTCTAGACATGCATGAACACCCTCAGACTACAAGGCTTTAGACCAACAATGCTCACAGTTTAGATACTTAGGTGAATATGGAGAATACTAACCACACCAGCAGATACACAAGAGCATGCGATGGCTGGTTGCAAATAGTACAGAAACCTACAAATCTAGTCTATTAATGCAAAGACAAGATGACAACTCTCCTGCATTAGATAGAAAGAAACTTGAGCAACCTATTCAGTGATGCATTCAAGATTCTAACACAGAGATAAGATGACAGTTACCTAGTGCTAAACATCAAGAGATCAAGGACACAACATATCAGGTACAAGCTTAGAACAGAGGAAAATGGACAGTGAGTAGTTAACAACAAAAGAAGCTTGTATTTACTAAAAATGAAGATGAGACGCTACAAGTGACAAAATGTCCACGGTCTCTAGAAGTTGAGCCTTACATCAAATTCCAACCCTGATTACATCTTGCTCTTGGATATTTATAAATTTACATTACAATGGCACCTGGTCGTGTAGGTATGGGAGGGTCTTAATTGACCACCAACTGCATTTAGTTGTCTGATAGAGTCTTTGAACGAGGTTGCTTGCTTTACTATGTAAATCTGATCCTCAAAACTGTTGTGTTGTCCTTTAGGCGGTTGGAGTGCTCGTACCAGTGGAGTCCATGACTGGTAAATTCAGTTACAGAGTCATGTTATGTCCTTTTCTCCCTTTGGGCATGCTTTCTGTTTAAAGTGGTTGTTGGGGATATTACTGTAACCGATCCTGGCAGAGCCGGTCATCTCCTTTTTCGAGCAACAGAATGGTCATAGGACGTGGGATGCATGGGTACAAAGACAATTGGGATGAGAGAGAGAGATGACCGTCGGATTGGGGAAATGGATGGTAGAAATGGCTCAGCATAGGCTATCAGCCGAGATGGGAGCGGGGTGTGTTAGGGCCATTGGATCTTCAGCGGACAGATTGGACAGTCATCGGGCGACGGAGTTGCACGGGCGTTTAACAGGCAAGGGCGGTTTGGTCGGGTGGTAACAGTTTTCATTGCACCGCTTTCGAGCGCTAAGTGGTAAATTCCTGGGGTCGAGCGATTCCACTCAATGATCGACATGTAGTAGTGGATGAGAGAGAAAAACCGCTCTCATTGTGCGCTATCGCTCGATCAAGTTGCCTGCGGGATGTATGCGAAGATCGTCAAATATGGCGGAAACGATCTGACGGTGGAAATTGGTCGAGCAGGTCACCTTTACCGGGTGCGATGTGGGCCATTAGATTATCAGGGAATGATCAATGGTGGGAAAGCGATGAGGGGTTTATGAGCGCGTGAGGGCATATGGGTAAGGTTTTATGGTTGGTTTGGCTTTGCGCTTAGAGCTTGGGCCAAAGGGGACTTTGTCGGATTTTAGAAGGTTTATTTAGGGAATGGGAAAGGTTTAGACATGAGCAAGGTGAGAAGAAAGGGAAAAGTGACCAGTGTGAGCCCCCTTTGGACACAACCAAACAGACCATGCTTCTTTCTGACCTTAGAAAGTCAGCACTGCATACCAGAGCTAACAGATCTTATTTCATAATATTAACTATGATATATTTCCCAAGATAAGGTAAGGGTTGGGCCTTTAAGATATCTTGAGACATCATAGATCCAAAAGTATAGCCAAGAGATTTTGAGCATATAAGGAGCTTGATCCTCATCGAAGGTATTCTCTAGCTACTGATTTAAAATCCTTATCTCTTACATCATTATATTTTAAGGGGGATTTAATCACATGCTACATCAAATAGAGTTTTAATAAGTGTGCACCTTAATATTTATAATATAACAAGGCTATGAAGAGTTTGATAGATAAATATCCCAAGAAAATCAAGTAGAATAGTTTCCCTTTAATCAAAACAATTCAAGTCTTCAAAGAAGAAAATTATCTCTTCCTTGGAAGAATATAATTCGCCAAAGTTTTATTGATACACCAAGCTACTGGAATACTTGGTTTCTAGCAATCATTTGTTTGAAAATTGGGTTATTAAAAAGACGGAGCAAAATAAGAAAAGGATAGGAATTGTTCTTAGAATATGCTTGAGTCTAGTTTCTTGCAAGGCATACAACCCTAATCTATGGTTCCTTTGGGTATACCTTCAACCTCTAGTTTTCCTAGAATTTGATGTGATGTTGTTGCTTATGTGCTCCTTTATCGAACCTCTCTAGGGAAAAGGGACTTGGACATGATATATTGCACTAAATCCTCTCGAATAGTAGGTTATGTGATTTCCATTTGTTAATTCTACAGATCCATCATGTACAATTCTTTGGATTGGTTCATGTGAGGATGACAAATCGCACTTATCACTGAAGTTATTCTCTAATACCAAAGGTGATGTTGAGATCCCTTATTATGAATCTTTTGTCAATACTATTACAATTACAAAGTTTAAGATATGCACTCAAACCACATTTTCTATCACCTTCAAGTGTATGAACTCACTCCAAGTTGAATTAATGTTAACTGGAGGTCATTTCATTATTGAATAAAATAATGTGGTTTTGATTCTTAAATCGAATTTACCACAATATGATTAATAATGACACTCTCATGATGATCTCCATAATGTCTCTTTATTAATTAACATTTGTGACAAACACTTCATGCACTAAATTGGTGAGCGAATCAACATTTGTCCTAAGGGATTGTTTATTGAGATGATCTACTAATCTATCATTAATGACATGCACTCAATCCTTACATCTCACTCCTCAAATGGAGGTTCTAACTAGTTTTTCATGGAATTTAACACCCTTTGATTGCTCCACAAGCCCATGCCCCATATTCATCAAATATATTCACTATGAAGTGTTAATATAGGAGATTGGGCCCCATGCATTTCAATGCATAGTGAACTTGTAGCTTGGGCTCGGTTCCTCCAAATGGGCTTAGCTTGGACATTAACATTTGTGGCTTGATTTGAGATTAAGACATAGTTGATGATGTGGTAGGGTAAGTATTTTATTTTTTAATCAAGAGAATTAGTAGACCTACCACCTGTCACCGAGGAGACATGGGATCAAGTTAGTGGGACTACCACTATACTCACGAGCCTAGTGCTTCTGCCCACAAGCCTCACTAGATACATAAACCAAGTTTCATACTCATGAGCCTAGTGCTTCTGCCCACAAGCCTCATTAGATAGGTAAACAAAGTTTCAAACCTCGGCAGAGCCCCTATATTGGTTGACAAGATCCTTGTTATGTTGGATGTCCACTGTTCAACCTAGCCCAATAGGCTTGGTAGGGTAAGGTTATATGTGTGTAAATATGGAGATAAATGCACCAATCCCTAATTTTATTAAGTGTGAGATATAAAAGATCAATCTCCATCCGATGTGGGATGTCCACCGTTCAACCTAGCCCAATAGGCTTGGTAGGGTAAGGTTATATGTGCGTAAATATGGAGATAAATGCACCAATCCCTAATTTTATTAAGTGTGAGATATAAAAGTTATCTCCTTCCAATGTGGGATGTCCACCGTTCAACCTAGCCCAATAGGCTTGGTAGGGTAAGGTTATATGTGTGTAACGGTAAATATGGAGATAAATGCACCAATCCCTAATATTATTAAGTGTGAGATATAAAAGAATCTCCTGCTGATGTGAGATGTCCACCATTCAACCTAGCCCAATAGACTTGGTAGGGTGAGGTTATATGTGTGTAAATATGAAGATAAATGCACCAATCCCTGATTTTATTAAGTGTGAGATATAAAAGATAAAATTCATTAATTTTTACTTTAAAAGATATTCAAAGTGATAAAATGTGACATAAAGCTTGGGTATGTGAAAATATAATAATAGGGAGCCCTAAGATTTTGATGAAGAGTTAAATCATGACATTAAAGGTTTTGATGAAGAGTTTAGTTATATTCTTTTTTACTTCCTCAGATAATCCGGCTGCACGTATATTAAGCTTTTAATTGTTTTGTCCCTTAGTACATTTACCTAAAAGTCAGGGAAATTCCGGTTTCCTACTACTTTCCTGAGGAAAGCCCTATTTCCAACCCTATTGTAAAGTAAATGCACCCTGACATGGGCCTGATATAACACGATATGCTATTTTTTTTCTCTCTCATCACCGTGCGATGTGTTATATCGTGTTATATCGGGCCCGATATGCTATTTTTTTTCTCTCTCATCACCGTGCAATGTGTTATATCGTGTTATATCGGGCCCATGTCAGCATTTAAGTTACAATAGGATTGGAAATAAGGTTTTCCCATTCCTGCTTATTGTGCTTTTAATTGCACAATTATTTCCATCTTACAATCCCACTTACTAACTTACTATGCTTTTAATTGCCCAATATGACTTTCTTTAATGTCTATGGATTCAGTAAAACTTAATGCCCATGGAAAACTTTAGCACTAAAGTTACGGCACATGTTTTTATCTTTACGATTTCTTTAACCACATATTCTTTATTTATGTCCATTAGCTCTTTTCAACTTTCACGATGTTTTAACTTATATTTAATAACGTTTAGGAAAAAAGGAAAATACTTATTAATTTTAGAATGGGAATCATACTTAATTCTTAAAATTATTAATTTTAGAATGGAAATCATACTCAATTCTTGAAAATGTGAGAATGGAACTTCATTTTCCACATTTTCAATGAAACACAGAAAGTGGAGAAGAAAAACATGGAAGCATACAATTTGCACTTCATTCCCTCCAAATACTTTCCACTTCACTTTGCCGAGGGTTCCGGTTATTGCGTTATTTTATATTTTCTGGGACCATCCCGCTTCCCACGCTTTTAATTATCCCTAAAACCATGCTGCTTTTCATCATTTTAATTCTCCCTTCAACCACAATCCCGCATATTACGCTTTTAATTGTTTTCTCCGACAATTCCGCTTACAAAGCTTTGAATTTCCTCCGACATTCCTCATCGTTTCCACCTCATTTCCTCCGACCATTCCGCTTGCTAATATTTTAATTATTTTCCACTTTAATTTTCCCGATAATTCGGGTTATTACGCTTTTATTATTTTCCACATCATTTCTTGCAAAGATGCCGCTTCCTACGCTTTTAATTATTTAAAATCTCGCCTTTAATGTGCATCGATTTTTTCTTAACTCTCTCCCATGGTTAAACGCTAAAATTCCGGTGCAGGTCCTCGTTTCACGATTTTTATATCTTTATTTAACAACAAAATGCTCTTCATTTAATATTTACCCACTTACTTATGAAGAATACATTTTTCCAATTTTCACCATATTTTAACTATTCATGATTTTATATTTTTATTTAACTATTACTTTAGGATTAGGTCGTAGTCTAACTAGCTTTTAAATTTGCTAGGAAAATCATGGAAATTTAGGTAAGAGTTTAATAAAAATTTGGCAGAATTTTTTGTAAATCCAAGTTACAACTCTCAAACTTCAAGAATTTGTGTGCCCTAGAGGTTTTGGATGATGTTAAATCCGTTTCCACCATAAAAAATAAGATTCAAACGCTCTTACTTCCAGATTAATAATAATAATAATAATTGCCAAATTCCAGTTATTTTTGGTTGTCTTGGCAAATTGGTAGACAAAAGATACATTTGAGTAGGCTTAATGATTAAGAACATGTAGAAGAGGTTACATGTTCAATTTTAAAAAGAGATAGAGTATGTACACTTCTATAAATTTTAATAGTCAAATCATTAACTAAATACAAATCCTAAATAAAAAAATCTCATACACCAATTTAATTTTTAATTTGATGGTTGCTTTAAAAATAAATTATTATTATAATTATAAAAAACATATAAATATACTAAATTTATGATTTATACTATAATAAATTATTCTTTAATTAAAATTTATTTGAAAAAAAAATTAAAATTTATTTAATCCTATGTTATACATATGATATAATAAAAAATATGAAATAATTTTAACCAAATTCATAAAAGATAATGATATTCACATTTTAATTAATTTACATGGAATTAAATCATTTTTACTCATATTTATTTACATACAAGACCTATCTAAAGAAGACCAAATCTTCTTTACATTGTTACCTTAAATTACAACCTATTTATCGATATACAACGAGGTTCTCAGCCCAATTGTAAAAGTTATGGACGCGTGTTCTTGATAATGACTGCCTGTGACCACATGACACGCAGAAAATATTGCATTAATCTTATTCGTGATAGAGTTGGTAACGCTAAAGGCAAGTGGCCAGCAGAAATGATTGTAACCCCGATAGAAACATTAAGGGATTAAGTTGAATTGTAAAAGTTATGGACGCGCGTTGTTGATAATGCCCGCCTGTGACCACATGACACGCAGAAAATATCGCAAGAATCTTATTCGTGATAGAGTTGGTAACACTAAAGGCAAGTGGCCAGCAGAAATGATGGTAACCGCGAAATAAACATTAAGGGATTAAGTTGAATTGTAGAAGTTATGGACGCGTGTTGTTGATAATGCCCGCCTCTGACCACATGACACGCAGAAAATATCGCATTAATCTTATCCGTGATAGAGTTGGTAACACTTAAGTCAAGTGGCCAGCAGAAATGATTGTAACCGCGATAGAAACATTAAGGGATTAAGTTGAATTGTAAAAGTTATGGACGCGCGTTGTTGATAATGCCCGCCTGTGACCACATGACTCGCGTGTTGTTGATAATCCCCGCCAGTGACGACGTGACTCTATTCGTTTGAAACAATGATAGAAAGTGACAAATATCGTGTGTTGACAACAACATAAGCGTAGGCACTCCAACCTAACCCTAATATACAATTCTTAGATTATACTTATTCGTGATACCAGTTTGCAACGCTTGCGGTAAGTGGGAACGCTGAAAATATCGTAGTAATCTTATTCGTGATACAGATGGTAACACTTAAGTCAACTGGCCAGCAGAAATGATTGTAACCGCGATAGAAACATCAAGGGATTAAGTTGAATTGTAAAAGTTATGGACGCGTGTTGTTGATAATGCCCGCCTATGACCACATGACACGCAGAAAATGTCGCATTAATTTTATTCGTGATAGAGTTGGTAACGCTAAAGGCAAGTGGCCAGCAGAAATGATTGTAACCACGATAGAAACATTAAGGGATTAAGTTGAATTGTAAAAGTTATGGACGCGCGTTGTTGATAATGCCCGCCGGTGACCACATGACTCGCGTGTTGTTGATAATGCCCGCCCGTGACGACGTGACTCTATTCGTTTGTAACAATGATAGAAAGTGAGAAATATCGTGTGTTAACAACAACATAAGCGTAGGCACTCCAAACTAACCCTAATATACAATTCTTAGATTATACTGATTCGTGATACTAGTTCGCGACGCTTGCGGTAAGTGGGAACGCAGAAAATATCGTAATAATCTTATTCGTGATACAGATGGTAACACTTAAGTCAAGTGGCCAGCAGAAATGATTGTAACTGCGATAGAAACATCAAGGGATTAAGTTGAATTGTAAAAGTTATGGACGCGTGTTGTTGATAATGCTCTCCTGTGACCACATGACACGCAGAAAATATCGCATTAATCTTATCCGTGATAGAGTTGGTAACGCTAAAGGAAAGTGGCCAGCAGAAATGATTGTAACCGCGATAGAAACATTAAGGGATTAAGTTGAATTGTAAAAGTTATGGACGCGCGTTGTTGATAATGCCCGCCTGTGACCACATGACTCGCGTGTTGTTGATAATGCCCGCCCGTGACGACGTGACTCTATTCGTTTGTAACAATGATAGAAAGTGAGAAATATCGTGTGTTAACAACAACATAAGCGTAGGCACTCCAAACAAACCCTAATATACAATTCTTAGATGATACTGATTCGTGATACCAGTTCGCAACGCTTGCGGTAAGTGGGAACGCAGAAAATATCGTAATAATCTTATTCGTGATACAGATGGTAACACTTAAGTCAAGTGGCCAGCAGAAATGATTGTAACCACGATAGAAACATCAAGGGATTAAGTTGAATTGTAAAAGTTATGGATGCGTGTTGTTGATAATGCCCGCCTGTGACCACATGACACGCAGAAAATGTCGCATTAATATTATTCATGATAGAGTTGGTAACGCTAAAGGCAAGTGGCCAGCAGAAATGATTGTAACCGCGATAGAAACATTAAGGGATTAAGTTGAATTGGAAAAGTTATGGACGCGCGTTGTTGATAATGCCCGCCTGTGACCACATGACTCGCGTGTTGTTGATAATCCCCGCCAGTGACGACGTGACTCTATTCGTCTGTAACAATGATAGAAAGTGACAAATATCGTGTGTTGACAACAACATAAGCGTAGGCACTCCAACCTAACCCTAATATACAATTCTTAGATTATACTGATTCGTGATACCAGTTCGCAACGCTTGCGGTAAGTGGGAACGCAGAAAATATAGTAATAATCTTATTCGTGATACAGATGGTAACACTTAAGTCAAGTGGCCAGCAGAAATGATTGTAACCGCGATAGAAACATCAAGGGATTAAGTTGAATTGTAAAAGTTATGGACGCGTGTTGTTGATAATGCCCGCCTGTGACCACATGACACGCAGAAAATGTCGCATTAATTTTATTCGTGATAGAGTTGGTAACGCTAAAGGCAAGTGGTCAGCAGAAATGATTGTAACCGCGATAGAAACATTAAGGGATTGAGTTGAATTGGAAAAGTTATCGACGCGCGTTGTTGATAATGCCCGCCTGTGACCCCATGACTCGCGTGTTGTTGATAATGCCCGCCAGTGACGACGTGACTCTATTCGTTTGTAACAATGATAGAAAGTGACAAATATCCTGTGTTGAAAACAACATAAGCGTAGGCACTCCAACCTAACCCTAATATACAATTCTTAGATTATACTTATTCGTGATGCCAGTTCGCAACGCTTGCGGTAAGTGGGAACGCTGAAAATATCGTCGTAATCTTATTCGTGATACAGATGGTAACACTTAAGTCAACTGGCCAGCAGAAATGATTGTAACCGCGATAGAAACATCAAGGGATTAAGTTGAATTGTAAAAGTTATGGACGCGTGTTGTTGATAATGCCCGCCTGTGACCACATGACACGCAGAAAATGTCGCATTAATTTTATTCGTGATAGAGTTGGTAACGCTAAAGGCAAGTGGCCAGCAGAAATGATTGTAACCGCAATAGAAACATTAAGGGATTAAGTTGAATTGGAAAAGTTATGGACGCGCGTTGTTGATAATGGCCGCCTGTGACCACATGACTCGCGTGTTGTTGATAGTCCCCGCCAGTGACGACGTGACTCTATTCGTTTGTAACAATGATAGAAAGTGACAAATATCGTGTGTTGACAACAACATAAGCGTAGGCACTCCAACCTAACCCTAATATACAATTCTTAGATTATACTTATTCGTGATACCAGTTCGCAACGCTTGCGGTAAGTGGGAACGCTGTAAATATCGTAGTAATCTTATTCGTGATACAGATGGTAACACTTAAGTCAACTGGCCAGCAGAAATGATTGTAACCGCGATAGAAACATCAAGGGATTAAGTTGAATTGTAAAAGTTATGGACGCGTGTTGTTGATAATGCCCGCCTGTGACCACATGACACGCAGAAACTAATTGGTGAAGAGAAAAATAATGAACGAAATGACGACATCCTTACGAAAACTTTGGCGCTTGGTGAAGGATGCTAAATAATCGGTGAAGAGCGTAAAAATAATGAACCAAAACTCTGGGGCCGCTTAAACTTGTCATCATCTCCCAGCGAATATGAAATGAAGTGGAAAATGATGAAAATGACGTGGAAATTAAGTTTAGGTGCGCCTCTTTCCCCTTATAAATAGCTCTAAGATCCAACTCCAAATCACCCCCATTGCCCCTCTCCCAATTGCCTCTCTCCCCACGACTTTGTCCAGACAACGATCATGCCGTCTCTCTCTTTTCATTTTCCACTTCCTTTGCTGCTTCTCCTCTTCTGCACTTCTTTCTTCTTCTCATCTCCAATGCACTCATTTCACTGACCGGCAATCACTGCTGGCTTTCAAGAAGCTCATAATCAGCGATCCACATGATGCCATGGCCGATTGGAATGACACCAATATCCGCATCTCCAACTGGACTGGCGTCACCTGCAGTCGTCGTCATCCCGACAGAGTGCTCGTCCTCAACCTCGCTAACATGGATCTGTACGGCCACATCTCTTCTAGAAGGAAATGAGCTCCATGGTCGTATCCCAACTCAATTGGGACGCCTCTCTCGTCTGAGAACTCTCTGGTTGGACAACAATCAATTGGAAGGAAATGTTCCAAGTCAACTCAACAAAAATTTGGTTCTGTTGTCGCTCTCCCTCAACAATCTCACCGGAAATATTCCTCGGGAGTTGGGTTCCCTCACACATCTGCAGTACCTTGCGTTAGGAAGCAACAGCCTCACAGGTAACATTCCTTCTTCCTTAGGAAACCTTTCAGCGTTGCTTAATTTGACACTTGGCATAAACAGTCTCACCGGCGCTATTCCGCCACAATTAGGTTTGCTCACAAGTCTTCAGATCCTTTACCTCGATACAAAATGAATTGCCAGGGAGCATTCCCATTTCTTTGTCGAACATTTCTACTGTGACTAGCTTGGCAATTAGCTCAAACAAACTCAGTGGCACCATTCCACAAGAGTTGGGCCTCCTCAGCAATTTGAATCATCTTTATTTATGGGCAAATGAATTGTCAGGGAGCATTCCCATTTCTTTGTCAAACATTTCTACTTTGACTGACATCGAAATTGGCTTAAACAAACTTATTGGCACCATTCCACAAGAGTTGGGCCTACTCAGGAGTTTGAAGTTTCTTCGTTTAGAGACAAATGAATTGGGAGGGAGCATTCCCATTTCTTTGTTCAACATTTCTACTTTGTCTGTTTTACATATTGGCTCAAACAAAATCACTGGCACCATTCCACAAGAGTTGGGCTTCCTCATCAACTTGAATGCTCTTTATTTATGGGGAAATCAATTGAGTGGAAACATACCAATTTTTATTGGAAATTGTTCTAACCTCAAAATGATTCATCTAGCTTACAACATGTTTAGTGGGAGTGTGACACTAGAGTTAGGTAAGCTATCACTTCTTGAAATATTATATTTATCTTAAAATGATCTTGATAGTGGCACCACTACAACCATGCCCTTTCTTGTAGCTCTTACCATTTGTTCCCACCTACAAAAAATAAGCTTGAGGAACAATAAAATAAGTGGCGTCTTGCCTCTTGACATAGGACATCTTTCTACCAATTTGTCTATGTTGTTATTAGAAAACAATAGAATAAAAGGAAACATCCCTCCACATATTGGTAATCTTACTAGCCTAACCTATCTAAATTTAAGTACAAACTTTTTGACTGGAAACATTCCACCATTAGGAAACCTTAAAATGATAGAAAGATTGTGTTTAAGTAACAATAGATTGGAAGGAAACATCCCCGATGACTTTGAACAATTACAACACCTTGGGCTATTGGACATGAGTGAAAACAACCTCTCTGGAACGATTCCCAATTCCCTTGCGCCCCTTAAACAACTAAGAAGAGTCCTCCTCCATCACAACCAATTATCAGGAAGCATACCTACGAGCTTAGGAAGTTGTCTAAATTTAGAATTGCTTGACCTATCTCACAATATGCTCACTCGTAGCATACCACGAGAAATCGCCAAACTTTACAATTTACATTTCTATTTGAATTTGTCATGGAATTTATTAGAAGGCTCCTTGCCCTTAGAGATTGGTAAAATTTCAATGGCTTAGGCTATAGACATCTCTTCCAATCGATTGATTGGGGCAATTCCACCTACACTTGGAAGCTGCAGTGAACTACAATCATTGAATTTATCTCAAAATTCCTTCCAAGGCTCTATTCCAGATTTCTTTGAAAAATTACAAAGCCTCTTGAGCCTAGATCTCTCTTCCAACTCCTTATCAGGTACAATACTGATTACTCTTGAGAAGCTGAAAATGCTTCAATTTTTGAATTTGTCTTTCAACCACCTCACAGGGGAGATTCCGAAAGGAGGGATTTTTGCAAATCAAACAAGTGCCATCTTTTTAATTGGAAATCTCGGTCTTTGTGGACCACACATATTCAATTTATCTGCATGTCCAACACCAAGAAGTCATTTTCCATTTGTGAAAAGAATATTACTGCCAATCATTGGAGCTCTTGTTTTTATACTATGTTGTCTAGTTTTGGTATACTTTTGGAAAGGAAATATACATATGGAAAACTTTGATTTCTCACAAGCTATTTTCCAAAATCTAGTGCGCCAAAGGATCTCATATCAAGAGCTTCACATAGCAACTAATGGGTTTTCCAATGCCAACTTGTTGGGAAAAGGAAATTATGGG
>APFE030797733.1:106370-124483 GCA_000404065.3 Pinus taeda | reverse complement strand
GCCCCCATATTGTTATTACTGTGCCCCATAGAATCCCTCTATTGTTATTTTTTTGGCTTTATATTATTATTGTTTGGTCGGCTAGATTATATTGTGACTCCTTAGACTCCTATATATAGAAAGGATGTTTTGTCATTTGGATCATCCAAGAATTGTTCATTTATGTAATGTAAAGGAGGTTGCCCCCTCGAAGAGGCTGAATTCTAAGGCGTTGATCTATCTTTTCTATCTTTTCTTGAGCTGGTTTCATAAAAAACCCTGTGACTCTATGACCTTTGACACAGTGAGGTCTAGCAGCCTCTCTTCTCGTGGGAAAAACTTTGAATTGCCTTTCGGTCGAGTATCTCTTATATTTGGCACCACCTCATCATGAGAAGGTTTTACAGAGAGGGGTCTGACAACTCTTTGGACAGTGCCCTTGTCCTTTAAAATTAGAGAACCAGTAAAACAATTCTTCAAACCCTCGCTACCCCAAAGACCATAGCTCTTAAATATGTCGTCTAAACCATGTGTAAACCCAACATCCTGAGCATTAATTACATTAACTTCTGGGGGGATTTGAGGAGCTTACCGATATTTTCACTACTGAATGAGGTTGTTCTGAGGATTTCATTGGAAATAATTGACACTCCTGTTGAGATTTGATTGCTTCCCATAAAGATTCCCTTTCAAAATTAACCTTACCGTCAACCAGAAACTAAGATTTTCCTTTCTTTGACTGCTCTTGCCCACAAAAAACCATTTTGACAGCTGGGAGTCTAGTTGGAAGCCTAACCTTGTCTAGATTTTGCTGAGTAGGCTCAAGTCCCCAAACTGTCAAGATGTCTTCCAGCTCAAGTTCCAAGTCGACAAAATATATAGGGTTGACTATTTTCCCTCTTGTGTAAAAACAACACTTTACTCCACTGACTTCTCCCAACCGCCTGATACCTTCCTCATTCTAATTAGTCATTTCAGACAGTGAAAGTAACAATATGGTAACTATTATTTACCGCAACTTTATACTACTTTCTCTTACAAACAATGTGGAAAGAAACTTGAAACCACCTGACTTCCTTTTGCTGACCAGGTGTTGATAGGGCTCTGACGTGGTCTTTCAATCGTACTGTCAGCATAGCCATATTGCAGCAAAACCTAGGAGCTTTCTAACATAAACCCTAAGCTCCATCACCTTAAACTCATTTTTACTTCCACTCATGTCGCTTCACAATACAACACAATTATGTTCCAAATACTTCACCATTCTTTAATCAATCCATGTCCAAATTGTTGATTTTTTAGTACAATTAGATGAAAGTACTTCATTTCTGAAATATGATAATTACTTCTAATGATATGTACGTTGTTTAGCGCAAAAAAAAAATCATTAAGAATTTATATTTCAAAAATTCAACTAAATATACAATAGAGAAATAAAGATCAACATGCACTAAAAGACAAGAATATTTTAACCTTGGAAACCCCACAATGGGGGGAAGCCCAACCAACTTTTTCCTTAGAGAATCAATGGAACAGGAGATATATCAAAGTCAACTAACTGGTATGATGACCAATGATTAAGGACCAACTCAACTCTCCAAAAATATGATCAAATAAGATTCGTCACAAGGTCGCGAAATTTTGCTCCAAACCTGCTTCAGAACTTGCACTACTCTGAATGCACACTATATCCAAGAGATAGATCTCAAAGATAAGATCTCCAAGAGGAGAATAAAGAGTCCTACAATTATGCCTCAACATCTACACTTAATCACAGAGATATATGTGAGAGATGAAGTCTCCAAAGGGGTCGAAATACCGCATAATATATGCCTCATATCTGCGTACTTAAACCAAGGAGCCTTCACACTACATCAAATAATGGTGCCACAAATGTTATGCTTCATACTTGCGCAATATGCCACATAAATTTCTCACTATTCAACATAGATATACCTCAGGAAACTGTCTAGAACTCGACCCCTCTTAGTCACTAGAGCGAGGGTTATAGAATGATCTTTCTCCTTCTATTTTCATCCTTCAAATACTCCTTACTACTTTTCTTAAACAGAGATAGATGCGTGATTCGAAGTGGAACATGGAGGTGTCAGGTGTGGAGCCTGATTATCTTCCTGATTGTTCAGAGGTTTTTGTCTCAACCATATTGGATCCTTGTTCCTAACGGGGAAACATCGCCGCTTGTTTAATCTTCGTTAGGGGGTCCAGCGGGGATCATGATTACCTTGTAAAATATTGTAATTTCATAGTCAATCTAGATTGTTCATTAGGCGTGTGATCTGATGGTAGAAGTTATGTTAATTTAGGGTTTTTCCCTAGAAGGCAACCCTCGATTAATATCAAGGATATGTATTGCGATTGTGTATTATTATTCTAAGCGAGAGAGGGAGAGGAGGTTATGTGAGAGAAAAGAGGAAATTACAACAGATTTGATGTAGGTTGTATATCTTCATTTTGTTGGATAATATAAAAGGAAGGATTGGTTGCTTCTCCATGGATTTATCCCAAATTGGGTGAACCACATATATCTATGTCTCTCTTGTTTTATGTGTTTTTGTATTTGTGTTTCTACAATATTGTATGTGTTTCATTGCTTTGTTAATTAATTTCTAATAATTGGTATCAAAGTCGAAGGTTTATTTTGTTGATAAACTCACAGAAGAGAAGGTTCCTAGTTCGAGTGAGAGCAATGGTGAAAGATGGTAGTTTTAGGGTCGAGAGATTAACGACCAAAACTATTAGTTGTGGAAGATGCAGATGGAAGATTATTTGTATAAGAAAGATATGTACTTACCATTGAGCAAAAAATCCAAGAAGTCGACGAGTATAATAGACGCATAATGGGAGATTCTTGACAAAAAGGAACTAGGAACAATATGATTGTGTCCAGTAGCGTCGGTGGTATTCAACATTTCGAAGGAAACTACAACAAAAGGTTTAATGACGACATTAGCCAAACTGTATGAAAACCACCTAGCCTTAAATAAGGTATTTCTTATGAAGTGTTGATTTAATATGAAGATGCTAGAAGGTAGATCTGTTGTTGATCATTTATATGAATTTAACATAGCTACTAGCGAGTTACGTTCTATAGGGGTAAATTTTGATAATGAAGTTAGGACTCTGTTATTTTTGTGCCCATTCCCAGAAATTTGAAATGGCCTAGTTATGGCTACTAGTAACTCTGTCTCTAGATATAGTAATTTAAAGTTTGATGATGTTGTTGGTGCCATCCTTAGCAAGGAAATGCAATGGAAAAGCTCTGGTCAGATATTAGGTAATGCTTTGATTGCAGAGACTCGGGACAAAAAAATGAAAAGAGGAAGGAGCCCAAGAAATCATAGTAAGTCATCAAAAAGTAGATCAAAATCTAGATCTGGGATAGTGTGTTGGAAATGTGGGAAAAAAGGCACATGAAGAAAGACTGCAAATCTCGAAAGCGAAAAGAAGGAGATGGACAACAAGAGAGCAATCATGAAGAAAATGTGATAGGTGTTGTGTTGCAAGATGCTTTGATTCTTTCATTAGATAATATTATTGATGTTTGGGTGCTAGATTCAGGGGCCTCATCCCATGCCACTTCTAATAGGAAACATTTTCATGACTATGTTCAAGGATACTTTTGACAATTTTGTTTGGGTGATGATAAACCCTGTCAAATTGTTGGAATGGGTAAGGTTTTTATAAGGCAAAAAAATGGAAACCAATTTACAGATTTGAAGAAAAATATAATTTCAACAGGGCAGTTGGGAGGTGAAGGTTGTTTAACAACTTTTGCAGACAAAACTTGGAAGGTCACTAAAGGAGCCGTGATAATAGCAAAAGGAGGAAAGGCTGGTACATTGTATTTAAGCAATAGTATTTATAATTATATTAATGCTTTAACCTTCACAGGAGCAGATACGACACTCTAGCCTCATAGGCATGGGAACATGAGTGAGAAGGGGATGCAAATTATTCACTCAAGAAATTTGTTGCCAGGTCTGAACCATGCTAATTTGGATTTCTATGAAATTTGTGTTTACGGAAAACAAAAGAGAGTCAGATTTATGAGAGTTGGGAAGGAAAAGAAGATCGGAAAAATAGATATTGTGCACACATATGTATGGGGACCTTCTTAGGTATCATCTCTAGGTGGCTCTCATTATTATGTTACTTTTATTGATGATGCGACTAGGAAACCCTTGATTTATTGTATTCGAAATAGATCTAATGTATTTGATACTTCAAGAAATGGAAAGATTTGGTTGAGAATGAGACAAGAAAAAAGTTGAAGTGTCTTAGATCAGAAAATGGGGGTGAATACTGCAACAAATATTTTGATAAACATTGTTTAGAGCATGAAATTCGTAGAGAGAAGACAGTTCTAGGAACACCACTGGAAAATTGTGTGTCAGAAAGGATGAACATGACAATCATGGAGCGTGCAAGGTGCATGAGATTGCATGTAGGATTTCCCTTACAATTTTGGGCAGATGTTATATGCCTTAGACAGGTCTATTTTTTCTATCAAACCTTTTGTTATGCTCTTTTTTAAGGTTGTGCATTGCGTCCTCGGTGACTCCTCTAGACTCGTGAATTTGGCATACATCTAGAAAACCAAATTGTTCCCTCTAGATGTTCTTTGATAAAATGGGTTTGAGGTGAATAAAAATGACATGGCTATTATCTTATATATGCAGTTGCAAAGAGATATTGGTCTAAATTCTTCAAAATACTGGGCATCATCGTTCTTCAGAATTAAGGCAAATAAGGTAGAGTTGAAGGGATCGTATATTTTATTCTTAATCCCAAATTCCTCCAAACCCCAAAAAAGATAATCTCCAATAAGCTCAAAGAAGTGTTGGAATAACTCAATAGTCCATCCATCAAGGCCCAGGCTCTTATCCTTTTTCATAGATTTAAGGACACCTTCCATTTCCCCTTTCGTAATTGGGGCCATAAGGTGTTCAATGTCTTTCTCCTCCAAAAATCTAGGAAACCATTGGGCAACCTGATTTAATTTTGCGATGGTTTCTTATTCAGGTGCTCTGAATAGAGTTTTGAAGTGGTCTTTCCCCAGAGAGGCAAGTTCATCAAAAGGTTTTGTTGTACTACCATCTAATTTCTGCATTTCCCATAGAGTATTTATATTCTTTCTTCCCCTCGCATAATTTTGAATTTTTTTAGTTTTCATCTCCATTAGCTAACCTTATTGCTCTACTATTCAGTCTCCATTTCTCTTCTTTGGCCTTTAATGTCTTCATTTTTTAACATTCCAGTTGTTTTATTATTTCCCCAGATTCTTCCTTCTCATACATGTCTCCCTTCGGGCTTTCCATTCTCTCCAGTTCTTCTTCAATGCTTTTTAATTCCGCCTCTTCCCTTATCCTCTTTAGTTTCTCCCAAATGATAGTAGCATGTTTCATTCTTTTGAGGTTCTCGATAAATTGGTGGGCCATGGAAAGTCCCTGATTTGGGTTGTACAACTTCTAAGTAGCCTTAGCCAATTCATTGTAGCTTTCCTCTTGGAGCCAGGCGAGATTAAATTTGAAAATGCTTACGGGCTTCCCACGGATACCTTTTAAATTCAAGTAATATTGGAAGTGATTTGTTTACCCACCCGTCCACACCCATTGTCGAACTAGATATATTTTGTTGATCAAGTTTTCAGTCATCATTAATCGATCCAACCTCTTGGCCACCCTAGTTAAGCCTATGTGCATGTTCCTCCATGTTGGTTTGTATTTGATAAGATTTATATATTTAAGCTTACTGGCCATCAATTTTCTTGTGAAGAAATTGGCCAAGGGGTCAACTTGGGCCCAAGGTCCCTAGGTCTCAGACATACCTAAGGAAAAGTTTAAGTCCCCTCCCACCACCACATTCAGGCCATTCATGAAATATTTTAACAAGAGAGAGTTCCAAAATGTGACCATGTCATGGCATGGGCCATAGATGTTGATAAAAGAGAGATTAATTCTTAATTCAAAGGAGTAGATATATGTGCCCAGGACCAGTTCTGAGCCTCACTAATTTAAGAGCCTGAAACAACTAGCTTTGAAGCCTATAGATAGACCCCCTGATCTTCCCTTCACATCAGAGGTCACAAAAACCCATCCTGACATCATTTTATTGAGTGATGCCGACACAATTTCTCCATTACCTAAGGTTTGATGAAGGATTAGGACATCCATGCCATATTCATTAATAAGGAATTTTAGAGCTAGATTCTTGCGGGTTCTAGCAAACCCTCTGCAATTGAAAGACAAAACAATCATTTGGAAACCTCCCCAGGGGACTGCGTCGCTCTAAACACCCCTTCCGAAGAATGTTTTTCCTCATCAGTTATGTCCAATTTAGCTTTTAGTTGGGATTTGGAGATGTTTGTTTACCTACCTCTGGATTTCCCAATTCCAATTAGAGCTTGAACTTCTCCAAGTCCCCCTATGGAGGCACTGGAGAAATCATTGTTGTCCCTTGGGCAAAGGTTATAGTGAGAGGCCAAAGAGGACGAAGAAGGGGAACTAGAAAAAACTTTAACAAGAAAAGGGATGCCAGGTTGATTTAAAACAAGGATGGAAGTTATGATATTGTCCAGAGAATTTGATAAATTGCAGCGCGGAGAAAAATCTGAATTTTTCGGCCTGGAAGGACTATGCCTTAACCCAACATCAAGCAATGAGTGTGTAATAGAGGAGAAAGAAGAATACAAGTGTAATATAGTACCCACAATCTGAGGGAGGGAGCCTTGGATTTCATGAGAAACATGTGCTTCCAAACGTCGATCATTCCTCAAAGCATCTTGGCACAATAAAACCTGTTGAGGATCTATTTCTACTGCCCTTTGGATGGGACAAATCTCCCTCTATTCACCCACTTCCTAAACCTAATTTACCCTTTCTACATTGACTTCCTCATCCCCTTCCTCTCTTAAGTTCCCTCGTTGCCTTATCCTTCTACGAAATTCGAGGGGATAATCTCAAGCTATATGGCCATGTTTGTGGCACTGGTGGCACTAGAAGGGAAATTCTTAATAATGAATTAACTGAGAGTGTGTATACCCTTGAAGATGTGGACCAATGTTTTCATCCATTCCTTCTCTCGGGTCTATTTTTACTAGGATTCAAGCTGCTATCCTAGCCTTTGTAACCTTAAAAGACATGTTTGCTTCTAGGAAGAGGACCAATTTGTTTCCTAACACCTTGAAAACATCTTTAATCTAGAGCTAAGGAGGCAAGGCTAGTAAGTGAACCCAAACTGGAACCTCCTTGAGTTTTTCTCTGTTTGTGTCGAAAAGAGAAATCTATTTTTTGAACAAAATCAGTGAGAAACCAAAACACCAGTTCCATTATAGGATCCATTCTAGTACTTCATGTTTTCTAAACTAAACCATGAACCATCCCCATGCTAAGTTGATAACCTCATATTTGTTTTCTAGAGCCTCCTTCTAAGCCTTTGATATCCATTCGACGATATAACTTGCTATAAAAAATCTTCTTTTTTCTCTTCCAACAATGATTAGCTCTGACGCTGCCATGGAACTATTGATTTGAATATCCACCATGAGGACTAAGTTAGGGTTTTCTGGCTTTTTCCTCATACATTTTCCCTTCTTCCTCTTAGAACCAAATATTTGGGCGTTCTCCTTCTCTAAACTGTCTCGTTGGGCTTGATGTCCTTGTGATTGTGTCTAGTCATCTGAGGGTTCTTCTTGTTGTGAACCTTTGGTCAATGAAATTGGCTTTAATACCTCTCGATTCCCTTCAGAAATTTGTTCTTCCTTTGGACAATGTCCAAAGACCACCGTCAAAGCCCCTAAGAGACATGTTGGTGGTCATTTTCCTTACCCAAGATATCTCGATTAGTGTATCCTCTGAGAATATCTCTTACTGCACTGAAGGAACCTTGTGACTCTCTGACCTTTGACACAGTGAGGTCTCCGACCTCTCTTCTCGTGGGAAAAACGTTGAACTGCCTTTCGGTCGAGTATCTCTTATATTTGGCACCACCTCATCATGAAAAGGTTTTATAGAGATGGGTTTGATGACTCTTTGGACTATGCCCTTGTCCTTTAAAATTAGAGCACCAGTGAAACAATTCCTCAAACCCTCGCTACCCCAAAGACCATAGCTCTTAAATATGTTCTCTAAACCACGTGTAAACCCAACATCTTGAGGATTAATTGCAGTAACTTCTAAGGGGTTTGAGGAGCTTACCGATATTTTCACTGCCCAAAGAGGTTGTTCTGAGGATTTCACTGGAAATAATTGACACTCCTGTTGAGATTTTATTGCTTCCCATAAAGATTCCCTTTCGAAATTAACCTTACCATCAACCAGAAACTGATATTTTTCTTTCTTTGACCGCTCCTGCCCAGAGAAAACCATTTTGACAACTAGGGGTCTAGTTGGAAGCCTGACCTTGTCTAGATTTTGTTGAGTAGGCTCAAGTACCCAAACTGTCAAGATGTCTTCCAGCTCAAGTTCCAATCCGATAAAATCTTTAGGGTTGACCATTTCCCCTCTTGTGCAAAAATAACACTTTACTCCACTCACTTCTCCCAATTGCCTGATACCTTCCTCATTCTACTGAGTCATTTCAGACAGTGAAAGTAACAATATGGTAACCATTATTTACTGCAACTTTAAAATACTTTGTCTTACAAACAATGTGGAAAGAAACCTAAAACCACCTGACTTCCTTCTACTGACAAGGTGTTGAGAGGGCTCTGATGCGGTCTTCCAGCTGTACTGTCAGCGTAGCCATATTGTAGCAAAACCTAGGAGCTTTCTAACATAAACCCTAATCTCCATCACCCTAGACTCATTTTTACTTCCACTCATGTCGCTTCACAATACAACACAATTATGTTCCAAATACTTCACCATTCTTTAATCAATCCATGTCCAAATTGTTGATTTTTTAGTACAACTAGATGAAAGTACTTCATTTCTGAAATATGATAATTACTTCCAATGATATGTATGTTGTTTAGCGCAAAAAAATATCATTAAGCATTTATATTTCAGAAATTCGACTAAATATACAATAGAGAAATAAAGATCACCATGTACAAAAAGACAAGAATATTTTAACTTGGGAAACCCGACAATGGGGGGGAAGCCCAACCAACCTTTTCCTTAGAGAATCAACGCAACAAGAGATACATCAAATTCAACTAACCAGTATGATGACCAATGACTGAGGACCAAGTCAACTCTCCAAAAATATAATCAAATAAGATTCGTCACAAGGTCACGAAATGTTTCTCCAAACCTGCCTCAGAACTTTCACTATGCCCCTGAGATCATCCTATGAATGCGCTCTATATCCAAGAGATAGATCACAAAGACAAGATCTCCAAGAGGAGAAAAAAGAGTCCTACAATTATGCCTTAACATCTGCACTTAATCAAAGAGATATACCTCAGAGATGAGGTCTCCAAAGGGGTTGAAATACCACATGATATATGCCTCATATCTGTGTACTTAAACCAAGGAGCCTTCACACTACATCACATAATGGTGCCACAAATGTTATGCCTCATACTTGCGCAATATGCCACATTACTTTCTCACTATTCAAGAGATATATACTTAAGGAAATTGTCCAAAACTCGACCCCTCTTAGTCACTAGAGCGAGGGTTATAGATGATCTTTCTCCTTCTATTTTTCATCCTTCAAATACTCACTAATTTTCTTAAACAAAGATAGATGTGTGATTCGAAGTGTGACTTGGAGGCATCAGGTGTGGAGCTTGATTATTCCTAACTATTCAAAGGTTTTTTGTCTCAACTGTATTGGACCCTTGTTCCTAACGGGGCAGCATCGCCGTTTGTTTAATCGTCGTTAGGGGGGTTCAGTGGAGATCATTATTACCTTGTAAAATATTGTAATTTCATAGCCAATCTAGCTTGTTCATTAGGTGTATGATCTGACTATAGAAGTTATGTTAATTTAGGGTTTTTTGCCCTAGAAGGAAACCCTCGATTTAGATGAGGGATATGTATTGCGATTGTGTATTATTATTTTGAGCAAGAGAGGGAGAGGAGGTTGTGTGAGAGAAAAGAGGAAATTACAATGGATTTGATGTAGGTTGAATCTCTTCATTTTGTTGGATAATATAAAAGGAAAGAATGGTTGTTTGTCCATGGATGTATCCCAAATTGGGTGAGCCACATATATCTGTGTGTCTCTTGTTTTATGTGTTTTCGTATTTATGTTTTTGCAATATTATATGGGTTTCATTGCTTTGTTAATTAATTTCTAATAATTGGTATCAAAGTCGAAGCTTTATTTTGTTGACAAACTCATAGGAGAGAAGGGTTCCTAGTTCGAGTGGGAGAAATGGTGAAAGATGGTAGTTTTAGGGTCTAGAAATTAATGACCAAAACTATTAGTTGTGGAAGATGCAGATGGAAGATTATTTGTATCAGAAAGATATGTACGTACCATTGAGTAAAAAATCAAAGAAGTCGATGAGTATGATAGACACATAATGGGAGATTCTCGACAAAAAGGAACTAGGAACAATATGATTGTGTCTGGCAGCGTCAGTGGTATTCAACATTTCAAAGGAAACAACAACAAAAGGTTTAATGACGACATTATCCAAACTATATGAAACACCCCTGGCCTTAATAAGGTATTTCTTATGAAGCATTTATTTAATTTGAAGATGTTAGAAGGTAGATTTTTTGTTGATCATTTAAATGAATTTAACATAGCTACTAGCCAGTTAAGTTCTATAGGGGTAAATTTTGATAATGAAGTTAGGGCTCTGTTATTTTTGTTCCCATCCCCAGAAATTTGGAATGGCCTAGTTATGGCTACTAGTAACTCTGTCTACGGATATAGTAATTTAAAGTTTGATGATGTTGTTGGTGCCATCCTTAGCAAGGAAATGCGACGGTATAGCTTCGATGAGATATTAGGTAATGCTTTGACTGCAGAGACTCAGGGAAAAAAATGGAAAGAGGAAGGAGCCCAAGAAATCATAGTAAGTCATGAAAAAGAAGATCAAAATCTAAATTTGGGATAGTGTGTTGGAAATGTGGGAAAAGAAGGCACTTGAAGAAAGATTGCAAATCTTGGAAGCGAAAAGAAGGAGATGGACAACAAGAGAACAATCATGAAGAAAATATGACAGGTGATGTGTTGCAAGATGCTTTAATTCCTTCATTAGATAATATTATTGATGTTTGGGTGCTAGATTCAGGAGCCTCATTCCATGCCACTCCTGATAGGAAACATTTTCATGACTATGTTCAAGGAGATTTTTGACAGGTTTGTTTGGGTGATGATAAACCTTGTCAAATCGTTGGAATGGGTAAGGTTTTTATAAGGCAAAAAAATGGAAACCAATTTATAGACTTGAAGAAAAATAAAATTTCAACAGGGCAGTTGGGAGGTGAAGGTTGTTTAACAACTTTTACAGACAAAACTTGGAAGGTCACTAAAGGAGCCATGATAATAGCAAAAGGAGAAAAGGTTGGTACATTGTATTTATGCAATAGTATTTCTAATTATATTAATTCGTTAACCTCCTCAAGAGAAGATACGATACTCTGGCATCATAGGCTTGGGAACATCAGTGAGAAGGGGATGCAAATTATTCAATCAAGAAATTTGTTGCCAGGTTTGAACCATGCTAATTTGGATTTCTATGAAATTTGTGTTTACGGAAAACAAAAGAGTGTCAGATTTATGAGAGTTGTGAAGGAAAATAAGTTCAAAAAAATAGATATTGTGCACACATATGTATGGGGACCTTCTCAGGTATCATCTCTAGGTGGATCTCATTATTATGTTACTTTTATTGATGATGCAACTAGGAAAACCTAGATTTATTGTATTCGAAATAAATTTGATGTATTTGATACTTTGAAGAAATGGAAAGATTTGGTTGAGAATGAGACAAGAAAAAGTTAAAGTGTCTTAGATCAGAAAATGGAGGTGAATACTGCTACAAATATTTTGATAAATATTGTTTAGAGCATGGAATTCATAGAGAGAAGACAGTTTTAAGAACACCACTGGAAAATGGTGTGTCAGAAAGGATGAACAAGACAATCATGGAGCGTGCAAGGTGCATGAGATTGCATGCAAGATTTCCCTTACAATTTTGGGCAGATGTTGTAGATAATGCTGTTTATATAATAAACAGAGGGCATTCAAGTTCCTTGGAGGGTGGTTTTCTAGAGGAAGCGTGGACAAGTAAAAATATAAACTACTCATTTTAAATACTTTTGTTGTGAAGCTTTTGTCCACATCAATAAAGAAAATAGAACAAAGCTCGAGAAAAAATAAAATAAATGTACATTTATTGGATATCGTGTAAATAATTTTGGTTATCACTTATATGATTATGAAAATCACAAAATAATTAGGAGAAGAGATGTCATATTCAATGAAAAGGTCGTGTATAACGATTAGATGCAGGGAAAGAAACAGGAAAAAGAAAACAAAGAATATGTAGTGCTTGATGAGATCATAGAAAAAGCAAAGGTTCCTGAAAATCATAATGATCAGCATCCACAACAACAACAACAAGCACCTCAAACACTTGAAAGTGGTGTTATAATATCTACCAGGATAAGCATACCCATTGAATGATACTCTCATTCATTATATTATTTATTGTTGACTGATTCTAGTGAACTGAAAAAGATATGAAGAAGAAATGCAAGTAGAAACTAGGAAGAAGTGGGAGCAAGCCATGGAAGAAGAGATGGACTCCTTGATGCATAGCCATGGAAGAAGAGAATTGGGACTTAGTCAAGTTTCTTGCAGATAAAACAAAAATGCGAAATAAATGGGTTTACATGTTGAAGGAAGAAGATGGAGGTAAACAAAGTTATAAGGCTAGAATTGTGGTGAAGGGGTTTGCACAAAAGTAAGGTATAGACTTTGATGATTTTTTTCTCCTATTGTTAAAATGACTTTAATCATAACTATTTTAAGTCTAGTGGTAGAAAAATATTTCCATCTTGAGCAGTTATATGTAAAGAAAACCTTTCTCCATGGGGATTTGGAGGAATAAATATATAGGTAGCAACCACAAGGGTATGAGATCAAAGGGAAGGAGAAGTTAGTGTGCAAATTGAAGAAGAGTTTGTATGTCTTAAAACAGGCTCCAAGGAAGTGGTATCTAAAATTTGGCAAGTTTATGTTTGAACAAGGTTATACTAGATGTCACTCTGACCATTGTGTCTATATTAAAAAGAAAAATTATGGAATTTATATTATTGTATGTAGATGACATGCTTTTTGTAGGGTCTAACATGCAGGAAATAAATGTGCCCAAAGGAAAAATGGAAAATTCATTTTCAATGAAGAATTTGGGTGTTGTAAAAAAAATCCTTGGTATGAAAATAACTAGAGATAGGAAAAATAACAAATTAACGTTTTCTGAGAATGAGTACATGGAAAAGGTGTTGGAAAGATTTAATATGGAGAATGCAAAAAATAGCTAGTACACCTTTTGTTGTCCATTCCAAACTAAGTAAGGAGATGTGTAAAGTTCCATATGCATCAGTAGTTGGAAGCTTAATGTATGTAATGGTCTGCACAAGGCTTGATATTGCACATGTAGTGGGAGTTGTAAACAAGTATATGGACAATCCAGGAAAAGAGCGTTGGATGGTAGTGAAGTGGATTCTTAGGTATTTTAAAGGTACCACAAATCAAGCATTATGATTTGGTGGTTCAAACATTTCTCTACAGGGATATGTTGATGCAGATATGGTAGGCAATATAGATTATAGGAGGAGAACCACGGGGTATGTGTTTACTGTAGGTGGAACAATTGTTAGTTGGGTTTCAAAATTGAAAAGCATTGTTGCACTTTAAACAATGGAAGAAGAGTATGTTGTTGCTACAAAGGCTAGTAAAGAAATGATTTGGTTACAAAAGTTTATGGATGAATTGGGAAAGAAGAAAGAAATTGGCAAGTTATACAATGAGATCCAGAGTGCCATTCATCTTGCAAATAACTAAACATTTCATTCTAAGACTAAACATATACATCTAAAGTACCATTTCATATGGTCATTATTGGAAGACGAATAATTGAAGTTGGAAAAAATACACACTAGCCAAAACCCTACGAATATGTTAACAAAAGTTGTAACTAGGGAGAAACTGAGATTTTGCTCAATTTCAATTGGTCTTCAAGTATGACGGTGAAGATGAGAAATAACTAGGTCCAAGTGGAGTCATTTTCCAACAAGTGAAGCAACGATTGATTTTATATAATCGTCTCCAAGTGGGATATTGTTAGGTGTGGATCCTTATTATCTTTCTGATTCTTTGGAGGTTTTTTGTTTCAGTCACGTTGGATACTTGGTCCTAACGGAGCGGAAACACTGCCGTCTAATCATCATCAGGAGGGTCCAGGGGAGGGGGGAAATAATGAATTTTATGAGCCCCCTCTGGCAGGGGTTTGGAGGCAGTGCCTCCAAAGCTAAAAATAGATGAAAATTCACTTTGTAAAGTATTGTATTTTCATAGTCAATTTGGGTCATTAATTAGGCATATGATATGATGATAGAAGTTATGTTAATTTAGGGTTTTTTTTCCCTAGAAGGAAACCCTCATTTTATATGAGGGAAATTTATTGTGGTTTTGTAATGTTATTCTTAGCGTGAGAGAGAGGAGGCTGTGTGAGAGTGAAGAGGAAATTATATCAGATATGTTGTAGGATGTATCTCTTCATTTTGTTGGATAATATAAAAGGAAGGACTGGTTGTTTCTCTATGGACTTAGCCTAAATTATGTGGACCATGTATATCTGTGTCTCTCTCTTTTTTTATGTGTTTTTGCAATATTGTATATGTTTCATTTCTCCTTTAATTAATTTCTAGTAGGAAGAGAACGAATAGGCTCTATTTATAGTGATTCTTCCATGTGAAGAGGTATTTCTCTTGTGCAGGGTGACTTGATCTTGGAGGGGCCGAATTGGTCACTTCTGGAGGTAAAATACAAACTCAAGATTTTATTTTTCCAGCTCTTGATTATCCTTATAATATTTTTTTTTGAATACAAAATAAATAATTTTCCCTTTTCTTGGAAGCATGAAGAACACACCTCAAATAAATTCTTTTATAAATATAATTCATAATTCACAATTACAAACACAAATGAAGATATTAAGAAGACCAATCATAGCTACAAAATTCAACACCCCCTCTTAGCTAGGGAGGTATTCATAATGACTATCTAGATGTTGTATGTATACATGATATCTCTAGGAAAGGTATAACTCATTGATAGCATCAAAATCTAGGTCAACACTCTTGACCTATATCAACATCATCATCAATATGTTCCACAACCAGGGTTAGATCTCCTAACCAATGGTACTCTCTTAGCTAGTCACCATGATCCGACGGGTGCCTCACCTCATGGTACTCTGACTAGTACAAAGTTTCCATCACCTATGGTAAAACCATAGGGAAACCCATGTTACAAATCCAAAAGCCTTTATCTAGGCCATGATGCTAAAGAGGCACCCACTATGATTTTTTGGGCCTCATGGACCATTCTCTCTTGAATTTCCATCCCTCATGCTATCTCACCAACAGTCTGGGTCATGCTCCTATTATCATCAATAGTCTAAGCTATACCCTTGTTATCCTCCCATCAATAGTCCAAGATATTCTCTTATTTCCATAAACAATCTAAGCCATTCCCTTGTTGATGTCACATCAATGCTTCCACTTACTTATAAAGGGGTTCTCCACTAGTCTAGGCTTATCTCCGAAGTATACAAACTTTTCTCGAGAAAAATATTTTATGAGAATGTTAGTTTTTTTCTTACCAGTGGAGATATATTGGATCCTCACTACTCTCTTCTGCACCATATCACGAATGAAGTTGTACTAATATCAATATGCTTTTAACTGTCATGATACATTAGATTTTTTTATCGACTTTACACAACTTTGATTGTCACAGAACAACACGGTTGATTCCAACATCTGGTCAAACAATCCAGAGAGTAGCTTACGAAGCCATACTTTCTCACAACATGCCAAACAAGATTAAATATACTCTGCTTCCATAGTACTGAGTGTGACAGAGGTTTGCTTCCTACTCATCTAAGATATCATAACAGAACCCAAACTGAAACATACACCAAAAGTACACTTTTTGTCATCCACACTCCATGCCCAGTCAGGTTCCATATATCCCTGTAGTTGTATCTCACAATTTGAAGCCTATTTCAAACAATATTTAATAGTACCACACAAGTATCTCAATATATGATTTTCTACAATCCAATGTTTATGTCTTGGTTCCATCTGGAACTAGCTCAAGTTGTTCAATGCAAAGCAAATATTTTCCCTAGTATTTTCCAAATACATTAATGATCCAATCAAATTTTGGTACAAGGATGGATCCACCAAGTCAGACTCATACTTTCTTAGGTTCGTTGCCATAAGAGTTTCCATAGACTTGCATTCCATCATGTCAAACTTCTAAAGGATCTTGATGACATATTTTCCTTTCTTGAGAAGGATTTCACTAGATTTCTTCCAGACTTCCAGTCCCAAATAGTAATGTGTCAAGCCAAGATCCTTCATGTCAAATTTAGAGGCCAACTCTCTCTTACACAAAACAATAAACCTTGTTAAGAACAAATCATCAACATATAGAAACAACATCATTGACTCACCCTTCACAACCTTGATATAAAGGTTTGGATCAACAATTTACTTTGAGAAACCAAGTCTCATCAAATATCCATCAATTCTAGAATACCAAGCTTTCAGAGCTTATTTGAGTCCATAAAAGGCCTTCTATAGCCTGAAGACATGAGATTATGTATCATGAACCTCAAAATCTTAAGGTTTCTATAGTTACACTTCTTCCTCAATCATGCCATTAAGGAAGGTAGTCTTCACATCCATATGATGTAGCTTGCATCCCATACATGAAGCAAGAGAAATAAGAGATCTAATCATGGTGTACTTGGCAGTTGCTGCAAAGACTTCATCATAGTCTTCTCCCTCTTTTTGAGAGAAACCTCTAGCCACAAATCTTGCCTTGTATTTGTCAATTCTCCCATCATCTGCATGATTTATTTTATAAATCCACTTTGAGGTTACCATGTATTTTCCTTCACGTCTTGGAATAATTTACCAAACATCATTCTTCATAATAAATTGGTATTCCTCCATCAGTGAATCCTTCCACTCTTGTTGAGTAGCTACTTCCTCAAAGTTGAAAGGTTCAGAGTCAATTAGCTTAGTCATCAAAGTTGCATAACCGAAATTCCTCTTAGGTTTCTTATATTCCCTAAAGATTCCTCATGGAGCCACATGTCCTTCTGCATCATGTAAAGTATATTTGAGCCCAGTTGGTATTTTTCTATTTTCGGAAATGACCATAGGTTCAAAAGGTCCTTCTGGAATTTCTTCATGGTCATCAGAATGGTTGGATGATGAGGGAGGTCCTGGAACCTCTTCTTTGGGAACCAAATTCTTCCTTTCTTCAACTTTAGTGTCTAAGTGCTCTTCCATGGATTTCCAATAAGTTGCATTTTCATTAAAAGTCAAATCTCTGCTTACTTAAAACTGTTGCTACCCTGGAACATATATTATGTAGGATTTTTATGAATCAATGTACCCAACAAATATCCCCTTATGACTAGAAGGTTCTAACTTATTTCTTGTATCCTTGGATACATGTATGAAAACTAGACAACCAAATCTTCTCATGTGATTAACTTGTGGTTTCTAACTTATGAATGCTTCTTCGAAAGTCTTATCTTCCAAAAGTCTATGAGGACTTCTATTTACGATGTAGATGGTTATCCTAGTTGCTTATCCCCACAAGAACATTGGTACATCTTGATCATGTGTCATTGCCTTCATATATTCTTTGTTGGGCTTCAAAATGTCATACAAATATCACTCATTACCATACATTTTTCACCTATGCTTCCATTATATCACTCATTATTCACTACTGTAGGTTTTAACCCCATACAGAAATTACCTGCATACGAATTCTAAATCAGAAGAAAAATAAAAATGCGAGAGCATAACACATAAAACACATATACACAGAGATTTCCCACTGGATCCCAAAACCGGGACTACCAGCTTGATTTTTCATTATATTCCTTT
>APFE030797733.1:87923-103946 GCA_000404065.3 Pinus taeda | reverse complement strand
GAGAGAAATGCCAAGCAACTGCTATTGGTAAAGGGCAGTAATCGAACAAATAATTAGTGAATAATATGATCAACATTCGCAAAATGTTATTTTTGTGTTTTTAAATCAGACTGAACCCGAGATGCAGGTGAAAAAAATGATCACTAAAGATAAGTGCTATTTAAACTGTGTTTGTAAAGTGAACCAGTGGTGAGAAGTTACACCAGCATGCCATTATACCATATCAAGATTATAGGATTACATACTTTGCCAATGAATTACTGAATGAAAAAAGTATATCTTAATTATGTCATACCATATAATGAGATATTAATGTGAACAGAGAACCAAAGAATCTGCATGAGGAAGCAATGAGGAACTGATGAATGCGCCAGACCTTTAAGTTATACTAACATTATTCTGCTGCAGAATCTGATTGTTGTAGCTTATTGCTAAGAATATATCTGTCCTTAGATACTAGATTGGATAGCTAATTAAAGAAAAATTGCAATGTGATGTGAGTCACTAGATGATCCAATCCATCCCCTAATTCATCTTTCAAATGATCATTGAATGCAAGATAAGGAGTACTAATGGTCTAGATTCTATCAATCATGGAGATGTGGTTCAATATCCACCAAAAGTCGAAGAAGTGATTCGAGTCTCATGACTAAAGAATCTTTTCCCATTACAAGATTACCATCAATCCTATGGAAAGTAACACAAAAAAATGACATTTTCCTTTTATTCAGTTAGTGTTAAAAAGAAAGAAATACGACAGTATAAAAGTTGTATTGATGTTTAGTTCAGCAAATTTGATATATGGTGAAGTAATATTAATATTTATGTCATAAAATTTATGAATCAAGCATAAAATATTCCACACCATAAAGAGAAGACACCGCCACTCGATCCAGAACCGGATTGGATGATGGGGAAGGTCATGCCTTCCCCATACAAAAAATAATGATTTTATTAATTATATGATCTGCCTGCAAGCGCACCCGCGAAGGCAACACCATTTCAAATCCCTTAAATTACAATACAATTAGGCGTAAAATTTCCTGCCTAAGATAGAAAATTTTAAACTTGTCGAGAAATCTGTCCATACTGATCAACCTCATATTGTGGTTTGAAACATTCAGGCACCTGCAATCTGGCGATATACACTTACAAATTTACAGACTTGCTATATGGCTTCGTATATAGCTTCGTATGATCAGTCGCACCTCCGGAAAAAGCAAAGCGGTACTAGATCCGCATAATTAACAGATAATGAAATGAGTGTACCCCACTGATGTAAATGGATTATCAAACGTTGAGCGCAATAGCGGAATAAAATATAGATGTGGAGGTATAACTAACTGTAAAAAGATTCATCTATCTGCAGAAAGATTCACCCAATGATTAATTGAATCCATGGAAACTACGCGGATTCCTCATTCGAATTACGTGGGAATTGAATGGTTAAATTGTTTGCAGATAGATGTGTTATCAACAGTATTGTTCAGGATGAGATGTTGGTCATGAATACAACGTAATTTATGAACCTACATGAAGATAGGAAAGCAATAGCAAGTCTGTTATGAATACATTTCAAATCAGATAGATAGAAATGGTCAAGTTGAACACATAGAAATAATAATAATATAAATGGAATTTCCATGATCAAGACATGTACGAGGACTATGATGACTGATACAAAAAGTATCCATTATGATAATGTCACTTAATGTTCAACAATAATGATTACCACCAATTTAAAACTTGAGTACCTAAAAAAAAAAAGCATGGGTATGCTACGTTGAAGCTCTTCTCAACCCAAATTTCTTTTTCCACCGCCTCATTGGGCTTTGCTCGAGCCATAACTCCAAATGATATACCGTCAAGACCTCTTCGTCTGACATCAAGAAGCATATTTATCCCAGTAAAACCAACTTCTTCAAAACCCACTATAAGAGAATCCATCAACACATTTGGACAGTGGAATTCCATCAGAAGAAAACTAAGCCATAGAATATATTCAAGAGACGATCTCAATTATAAGATTAGGAGGATAACCCCAAGATAAAATTTCCATGAGATGAATGCTCTCCACAATAATGCACTAACATAGAATTCAGAAAATAGATATCCACTTAATACATGAACCATAAGTCAAATGATAACTCGAGCGCTTATCCTTTTAAACAATTAGCCAATGATTTTTTATGCAATGTAACAAGATTACTCAATGCCCTTAACTTTTCAAGACATGCCAAACACGACAAATGCTTTTCCAAGGTGCTCAAGATAACAATGATAATAGAAAATGCAACCAATGTTTCTTATTCAAGTAATAAAATCCCAATGATCATTCAACTTAGGAGATGTCTAATATAATCAAGAAGACCTTCAATCTCCTTAAGTGCCAATATAAAGTTATCTTTCAATAATGTGTTAGAATTTTACCAAACTTGTCCAACAATATATCTCTTATCTAATGCAAACAGTGATTGCTCAGCAAGCATATAAATGCTCTTATACAACTAGGAACCTTCAAGATATACCACTGAAAAGATGCCAAAAAAAGAGATATATTCGTTTAAATCAACAAGTCCCTTAGTTACTTAACACTTTTAATGCCAATAAAACAAAAAGGCTTTCAGCCTTAGTGCAAAATTAAGAACACCTAGATGGCCAATTTCTGAAGAGATCTTTCAAGCTGAACTATAAACTGTAAGCAATTTGATAAGTCCTTGGTGACAAGCTACTAAAAACAAGAATTCTGATATGCTTTATGTCAATACCCTCTTGTATATTTTAAAAGAGAAGAAATAGTGTTGTTAACGAACTTGCCAAGATTATGTCAAAGTGATAATCATATGGTTAGATCAGCAACACCTTTAAGATTTTCAAATGCCAATGTGAGGCTATCTTTTAATGAGACGAGAGTAATACCAAGGCTATCCAATGAAATGCTCAACAAAATACCTTTTATCCAATTCCTATAACCTTATGAGTAAATGATAGCACTTTAAAGCAATGTATTCAGAATTTCAAATGACACAAATGAGTATCTTCAGGACAACAGAGAATTACTTATGCTTCAGTAGAAGAGAAGTAAATAAATTTAGGACAACAGTGAGCAATTTCTTATGTTAAATAGTCAAAATATTTCAGATTTGCCAAAAAGGGTGGCTCAAAGTACTGAACTTATTGATCATAGTCATACTCTGAGGAGTCATTCTAACAGGAATGTAAACTTGCTATTTTTTTATAAATATCAAATCTGGTCTTTTCTTTATTTTGCAAGCTTCAGTTTTTTTTTCCAGCTTGTTATTTGTCATAAAAATTATGCATGCAATAAACTTACATCAACAAAGTAAGTACTAAAAACACAACAAATTCAGCAAGAAACCTTCAGCATACTCAGAAAAATCATCAATAGTAGAAGAGGGATATTACAGGCAAAGTGTTTGATGAAAGTCCAACACCAAAGGTTCCACTCTAAATAGCTATGCTATATGGTATGCTGGATAGAGGCATTCAAGAGTCTAGACTGTCGATGTTTACTTTAGACAAACACGCAGATTAAAGAATAATAAATATGTTAAACAATTCAAAACCAGGGCCCCCAAAAAATGACTTCTATGTGGGCACAAAAGCTCAGAGACAGACAATTATATGTTCATTCCAATTGCTTGCTAACAGGTAAATCATAAATTTCAGAAATCATGATTGAAAAAGTGCTTTTTAAAATCTTTTAATCCCAATCAAGTTTAAAAGTCAAGTTAGAAGGAAATTGTTTGAAGCGGTATAAAAAAACCAGTGCCCGAAAAATGATTAGTATTAAAGTATATCTGGGCATAAAATTTATTCCTCATAGACAGCCAACGGGCAAATGCCAAAAGGTAAGTACAGCGCTTTATTCAAAAGACCACTATGCACTGCGCAGTGGTAAAATAAAGTAGAGGTCACATTAATGTCCAGTTGTTTAACAGGTGAATAAGACAACACATCATAACTGTAGAAAAAAATGGTAGAGACAACAAGAGAAAAGTCGATTATTTGCAAATGCACGAAGCCATCAGGATATCAAAAAGACATCAGCATGAATCGATGAAGGAAACTACAAAATGCTGACTATAAAAAAAATACAAATATCTAGTAGCTACATAAATTCTCGGGAAGTGCCCTAAAGAATTCAAGAGAATAACAACTGTAATAACCCAACCTGGCTGAGTAAGAAAATTGAAAAAGAAAACTTGAGGAGCACCATAAAGCAGTAAATGAACTAGCGAATAAAATACAAAGAGACTAAGCATCATGACTATACATATTCAAGGTGATAAAAGCAATTGTCTTTTTCAAGATACTTCATGCAGTTAAAAGCAATGCAGTTAAAAGCAGGGCTTGGGAGAAAACACTCAAACTAACATATACTCCATGAAATTAAAATAGCAATCACTATGCAATAATCAACAGTGTGAAGAAGCAAGCATGGGGAGAAAGTTAGAAACTTCACAGGAATTTGTTTCCCACGAGAAAAAGAAAGCCCACCTCAAAGCTTCCATACTGAAATGGGAAAATTTTACAAGTGGTCTGGCATTTTAATGACTTTCTAGGTCTACACTTACTTCGTGGACATAAGGCATAGCATTGAGGGAAGAAAAACAGGGCACAGGGCACGCATGTGCTTTGTGAATTAATAAAAAGTCTCTTTAAACTGGCATCTGAACCTCTAAAATAATCACAATATTTCATATTATATCAAACAATTTATACAAACGCCCCAATTGTGCCAGATTCCATATAAAATCAAAACATATTTGAAAAATCCGAAGCAAGAAAAGCAACATCCAGTTCGTCATATCACCACAGTATTCCAAACTAGGTTAACCAGGAGTGGGACTATTTTATTGGCTCTCTGATTGTCTCGGTTTAAGCAGTATGTAATTTAGCTTTAATTTCAAATCAAAAGTCCAAATTTAAGCTTTTTCCTGGTATCTTAACATAAAAATAAAAAACAATGGTGACAAACGCTACTTCACCATTCTCTGATCTACATGTATACCAAATCTTCATAGGGTATCAATGTCATCATCTAAAAATTCTATATCAAAAAAAAAAAACAACATATCATCATCTCCAAATTTTCTAATAATCTGTCTCAGAGAATACAGTTGGAATTTGCAAGGAATTTTTAATAAGTAAATATAAAATGAAACTGGAATTTCTGAGGAATTTTTTTTTTAGTAGGTAGCATAACCATTTAATTTCTAAGTTCTCGAGAAAAAGGAATTAATCTAAAATTTGTGACCATGGCATTCATCGCAAAAATTCCATATTTCGATGTCCAATGTAATGCTTGAATTAAAATCTGGGTCAAATAAATTGAAAATTATTTTGATATGCATCTACCAAATATGACACAATAATTTTCAATAGCCTCGAAATATCTACGTGGTCTCGGATATGACTGGTCTTTGCATTGTGTGTTAGGAATTTTCTAAAAAAAATATTAAAGATTGAGTAACACAATAAAAATATCAACTTACAAAGTGAAAATAAGTTCCCTGATTGTGAAATTGATTGTTTAAAACAAAAGTAGAAAATCAAAGGAAAATGAAGTGTAAGTGAAGAAAATTAAGGATCTTGAAAATGAGAAAGAAGATCTTCAATTGAAGTGCATACATTGGATGCAAATTGAACAAGGAACCCACTAGAAATTTCTATTTGGGTTGGGTATGCACAAAACAATCAACAGAGCAGTAATTTCTATCTGGACACACACGAGGGCTTTCTGTTAAAGATAAATTCTTCATGCCTGAGTTTCCTGTACCTGCCAAGTAAATCCCAAATAGAAGTTGGGGTTTATAAAATGCATCCATATCAAAACTCCAGGGGTCATAATCTAAGCCACTTAGTTCATATTAGCGTTTGTGCTTGAATTAGTGAACACTAGTAAACAATTAAATTAGTGCAAAACTTGCGATAAATTTTTTCATACTGAGAAACGTAGCTAGAACTTGTGATAAACTTGCCAATTAAGTTTGACAAATAACTGAGAGAATTCAGTTGAGAAATGTAGCCATACCAGAAAATTTTGTTAAATTCACCTATTAAGTTTGACAAATAAATCAGAGAATTCAGATATAGTTGATATATTCAAACAAAATAATAGGAATATTGTATACACCCTGAAAATTTAATTTAAAATGTGTCACATTATATATAAACACATCAAAATATCGTATATTTTTCCAGAAATATATGTAATTTGTTTTACTTTTATTTTATTTTAAATTGTTTTAAAAGAGATATATATGATTATTGTTAAATATTGTGGCCACTTAACTGTATCTTATAGGACAAAAACGCCTGGCCCGTTGAATTAAACATTAAATGCGCTGGGCCTTGAGATTCCACGAATTTTGATATTCAGGAAAATAAAATTACCTGGTGACTGAGGCTACAATCTTAGAAGCGCCACACTTGACAAAGCACAACAGAGTATGATAATAATTCCAGAAGCATTTATCAATATACATTTAAATACTTAATTCCAAAGTGAAATTGGGATCAAAATATATACCATGATGGAAAAAGGATTGAAGTTCCAAGAATGACCGAATTCTTTGAACCAAGCCTCCTAACGAAAGGTGTTGCTATAAATGAACATACAATGAATGAAAGATAAAGAATACCCAATGATGTGGTTCCTAAATCTTCATCCTGAAAACCAAATTCAACGATTTATGAAGTTTTTAATAAAAATATCTACGAAAATAAATCGTAGTATACAAAAATTTCATTTAAAAAATAAGGTACCCACTTACCTTCTTCGCAAACGAAGAAACCCTCTCAAACATACCCTTTTTTTAAAGCAAAATTGAGACCTATTAAATTTGAACAAAATGAGACAGAAAACTCACTGAATCTCATGAGCTTTCCAAGTTCTGAGCTGCACAATAAGCGAGAAAGATGAGGAGAAATGTCAAACTGAGAATGTGGAGGTCTCTTAGATGACGACTAGAGGTTTTAGAATGAAACTCCTCCACATTTTCGTTGACGGACGAGGACTCTGGTAACAGAGGACTCTGATCTTGGTTAGCGATCGCCATCTCGTAATATTCAATTCTCAGAAGGATTCTTTTAGACTTAAAGCCTATTGGGTGCCACTTAATTCAGCATGCTTGGAGCTGCAATTTGCAATACATAGGTTCTGTTTAAAATTAAGATTCTTTCCCATTTGATTTCCCCTGTTGTTGGGTATATAGTAAGCGCTCTATCCTTCCCTACTCAGCGAATGCAAAATTTACTGGGAATTCATTTCAAAGCAATAGAATTGACTGGGAATTCATTTCAATCCAACCGAACTTTTGGAATCTGTCCTTTGTGAAAAGGAAATGGAATTGAGTACGGATTTGTGACAATGTATATAGTTTCAATCATTATTTTATCACAAAACAAGTTTTAGAAATACCTGAAGTTGAAACGCGGTGAATGAAATTGCGCATCTGTGAAAACAGTAATTGCTCCCAGAAAGGAGTGACATCCATATCCATCCAGGCATCCATGGGTGAGCCTTGCTGCTTCTCTTTTCATAACAAAAAAAGACGAGAAAAGAAACAGAAACATGATATATTTTCTTGATTTGATTCATGCCCTTATATGGATACCACGTCAGCAAGTTTCATAGGTATAGTATTCAGGTTTTACAGCGATATCGATTTACAAGCAGAGTCAGACTCACCATAAAATGTTGTTACACCTTTGCCAACACAAAAATATAAGAACTCTTTGTAAAACAAGACGAAAGTGGTCACACCTGGATACAGGCTCTTAACCGAAAGACCTACTCTGTAGCACTTCATCCTACCCTGTAACACTTCATTGTAATGCACGTTTGAAAACAAAGAAATATGTAAACAAAGGTTGGCAAGTACAGCAAGAATTTGCATAATCAAAGCATAAGTTAAAGAACATACAGAACCCGTCTTTTAATGGAAACTCATTAAAACCCTGGAATTTTTGCCCCAATCACCTAGCATTTCCTTAAATATAAACTATAGTCTGAACAGAGAAGAGAGAATAAATAATTAAATCATTGAAAGTATGAACAGGACAAAAACATACACTATATCGAAACTGGAGATATAACAGATCACTGTTCGTAAAGATGATTTAGATGAATAGGTAAATAAATTCTCTCGAGAGTGCAGTAAAGCCATAGAAAGCAGATGCGGCAAAACACCACCCAAAACCCTTAATTTCCAAAATCACATTAACAATCACATATTCTACAGGGATTCCAAGAAGTGATTTATGTGCGAAGTTAAGCAAGACATACATAAAAGACGTGACAAATCAGGTTAACTTTTACCTGCAGATGGTGTAATTTTCACCAACCACGTCAATTTCGCTCACTAAATTAAACTGTATACAGAATAAAAGCTACAGAGAGAATTGCATCATTTATTTCTAATATACGGACTTTAAGCAGCGACGTCAATGCAAATTTGAGAAAATGGAGTAATTATGAAGATTTTAATCAAAATGAATCTATTCTAAGCAGCGATTCACGGCAAGAAAGTTAGATACATGGAAACTCCAAGGACCGCAAAAAATGTAACAGCACAAAAGGCTCTGATACCATATGTAACAACACAAGTAAAACTAAAATTAATGTAAAAAGGAAAAGAATTCTTTAGTGAAATTATACCTATCGGCTACGAAGTGACCACAAGATTTGGGGACGACTCTCCTCCCAATCGTAGGCTCAATTGTGCAGGATTCTGCTACAACTGGCCACCCCCAAGCCCTCAATCAACGACTACTGCCAGTATTTCCTAAGTCTCAGCACTCTCCCAAGAGAATGAAGACAAAACCTCAGAATGATCCCCCCTTTCATCCTCCTCATCATTCCTTAAATAGAAAAAAACATTGGATGGGAAACCACATGCACACCCTCCATGTGTCTGCATGCCACATGCCCACCCTCCAAGTGTCGGCATGCTAAATTTTTTTGATAATTTCCTTATTTTATTATGGTTATTATGTTTTTTTATTATCTTTATTATTATTTGTTATTTTGGTTATTACTATTTTATTTTTATTACTTATCATTTTTATTTATTTATTATTTTATTATGATTTATTTATTATTACTTATTATTTTGTATTATTTTTATTAGTTATTATATTATTAAGTGGTTTATTTTATTATTATTATTTATTTATTTTTATTAATTATTATTTTTGTATTATTTTTATTAGTCCTTATTATTTATTATTTATTATTAAGGGAGGGATGTTACAGTAGGGATGACATCCTAATTTTCACCAGTGGAACCCACAATGTAGAAATTTACAAAGGGCCATGACATCTCTCTTTCCGTAAATTCAATTCGTATTAATTTGAATTGTTTATTTCGTTAAGTCCACAATTACATATATGATCAAAATGGAAAATGTAACATAATCCAACACAAGATCCATCGATGCTGGTGATTTGATGTCTTTTCTTTATAAAATGATTGTTTACATTGTTTTTAGGCGTTGATTCTTTGCATATAGTTTCATGCTTTTAGGCTTACATCAAAGAAGAGAAGTTGGGGAAAACTAAAGGATGGAGGAACTTTCAATTAAAGAATGGGGTTTCTCAAATGAAGAATGGGTTCTCTAAATGAATTATTGAGGAAATTTCAATTAAGGAATGGGGTTTCTCAAATGAATTAACAAATAAGGATTGAGAACATTTAATTAAGGAATGGGTTTTCTAAATGAATTAACAAGTGGATATTTACATAGAGGATGAATTTTAAAAAATCCAAAATGAATTGCAAAAGTTATAAGGTAGTTTCTGTCAAAAGGGTAGAGTAGGGAATCTGTAGCGAAAAATTTTAAAAGATTGAAAGATTGGGGAATTCACTACCAAAGATAGATGCCACCATGGATCAAAATTATTGTAAACCTAGGTAATCATGTATCCAAAGAACTAGAGTTACCTTCAAGTAAGATAGGTGGCAAAAGCTACATAGAGCCACTCTAGACAAGCACAACGGTGTTGGGATATCTCCACCACTCAACCTAAATTATATGCCAACTTGAATTTGAAATCCACAACCTATTCTCCCTATTCTAATAACAGTAACCCAAAGATATCCATAAATGTCAAGGAAAATATCTTAAAATAGTAAGAAGTAAGGTTCAACTTTGCAAGGGATTTTTTCATGGACTTAAGCCAAACAAAATGCTCAATTTTTTCATATTGTTCCACAGTTGTACCATCAACATTTCTTAAAATAAGATAAGTTTAAAATTTTATATCCATGTTATTTGGATAAATACATGTTATCTCATCAATCTACATACACAATTATTCAAGTTACTATCAAAATGAGTAAATATTGGATAAACGCCCTTAACTCTTCCATTACCATGCAAAGGTGTGCTAAATAGATATGTGTTTACTACATTGAACATTGAACCTAAAAATATTGTTATTATTATGAATATGGTTATATATTATTTTGATTTGAAATTATGATTATATATTATCTTGATTTATGGAATAAAATATTTATAACCTTTTCATTTTGAATGCAAAGAACTTGAATTATAAATATAATATATGATTTTAAATTGTGTTACATATTTTTTTTAAAAATTATGTGTAAATGTGATAGGATTATTATTATAAATATAACAATGTATTATATAAATTGGAAATAAAATTTGTAATTAATAAAAAGTTTTTAATAAAAAAAATATGTTAACGATAATTAATTAAAAATAAAATTCACAAAATCATCCATATTTATTTATTAAATCACTTAAAATCAATTGATCATTCATATCGGCTGTAAATATATCCAAATTGATCAATATACATGATAAAAATATCAAAAATAACATTACTCATTTACAAAATAAGAAATAAAAATACTATAAAAATAATTATGCCTTTCCTTTTTCACATGATAGAAATTCCTTTTGATGGGATAGATCTTCTTGCACACAATGGTACTTTTATTATAAATATGTTGATTGTAATATTCTTATTGTAGATATGATATTTCATAGAATTCGGTTTATTTATCAAAGGTAGGGATGGATTTTATGTAACGAACAAAGAATTCAATATGATAAGCTTCTCAGCAAGGGCAGAATATAACGTTGCAATTAGCACCAAAAGTGCAACCGTGGGTTTTAGTGTTATCACTGGGATATAGGTAGGAATCTGGGCACTTTCCGTTTTGCAAGTGGCTGCAATGCAGCCACCATTGGAGGGAGTTAGGGAGAGAGGAACATTGAAACCATCAATTACGAAGATGTCATAGTAATCTTGATTGTTGCTCCCATTCAGAGTATATTCAACCAGCGTTGCAGGAGGTTGTCTCGAGAGTGTATAGTTGAGCACGCCGCCGGAGTCACCAGTGCTGAGCTTCCTTTACCAGAGGCATCGAAGGAGCATCCTGTACGTCCCTAAAATCTTCCTGAACTTGTTCCTGTGGACACGTTAACACTCCATGATTGCCCCTGCCCTAGCGCTTGACCGCCACCTACGGGAATTCCTGCAGCCCATACCATGTATTAAGAGTGGTTATGGATCACAAACGTTGCACCCGTAGCTCCTGCACTTACCAAACCAAACAATTATTTATTTATGATAGGTACTCACCAAAACAAACAAATATGATACGTACATAAAATATAGTCAAGGGATTACCACCTTACCTTGAACATAGAGATTAAATATTAATGCTAGTGTTGCTGTAACATAAAATGAAACTGCGAATGTTCTTGCCCCCATTGCAATGGCCAACAGCAAGTAATTAAACACAACTACAAAATAGCGCAACAAAAGGAAGGAATTGCAGTTGAGCTTATTTCATGCTTGTATATCATAGGTGAGACTCTATATATAGGCGAGGTAGCCAGCCAAAACTTGATCTTATAAACTTCTAGATGTTCTAGGCTGCCTTAAACCAGTGATCACAAATATTCGACGAAATTCTTATCTAGATTATTCTATCTAACTGACTATGTGGAAAAATTTACTAAGAAAAAGATTAAGATAAAATGTGTGATGTACAATAAGCCATGCCAATAGTTACTAAATAGGCTATTGTTACAAAATAAGCAGTAGTTACTAAATAATTCAAGAAAAAACAAGGCACAGAGGGCATGAGGAAATTTTGGAAGAAAAAACAAACATCAGAGAGTGTCATGTACAGATGGAGTCATAGTTTAATAACCACTATTCCAGGAATATCCCCACACATTCTAGGAATATCTCCCCGTGATTTTGATTCTTTTATCATATTCCAAAATATTTTTTAAATCTACAGTGAAATTAAAATTGACACATCCCAAAAGCTTCTGCGTCATCCTCAAACTGGCAATCACGACCTATATCCCCCACTCCCTGTGTGAAACAATCGATTTAATTTCTACTTATATTTTAAGCAGAGGCTAGATTTGATCTTAAATGAAACGATGTTATCCTTGAGATTGTGCAAAGTAAAATTTGATTAAGTTTAAATAATTCATAAAACAATTTTAACTCTATGGTGCACTCTTGTTTAATCGAGAGGCTCAATCACTTGTAGTCATCCTTTCATACAAGTGATAAGAAATGAGAAGTAACATGATTTTTTTTTTTAATATTTTCAAATTGTTAAATAACATTATATTAAAGACATCAACATTAAATAAATTAATGTTGTAAGACTCAACAGAACTTAAGATAACTGTAGTAATCTCAACTAACTATGACACTTAGATGGATGACTATGATACCTATTAAGTGATTGCAATTAGATTCCCCAACACTCCCCTTTAATTTGAACCACATAAAAACTTAATTAAAATGCCTAGTGGTCTATGTCTCAGGGAGACTTGTAATTTAAAAAATTGACTTCAACTATATTTACTTCAAATTATATTGTATTATATAATCAATATATATGATATAAACATTTCCTTCCAAGTCCATCACATCAAACAGTCCATCTGGGTGTGCATATCTAGCATCCCATCCAAATGATATCAGCAAAAATGATACAGAGATAAAAACATTCCATAGGCCCAGAGTTGTTCCAGAATAGACATAAGAAGGCATAGATGATTATAGAAAAACAAACCAAAAAAAGTATGCACATGGCATATCTTATACTCCACCATTCCAAATATCCGAACACGTGAGAAAGCAACATGTCCTTCCATCCAAGTGAGCTTGTTGACAGAAACTAGTAGACATACAAAAAATATACAAAAAGGATGTGATATAGAAATTACCTAGGAAAAGAAAACTCTCCAATCTCTAAAACATTATGATTCAGTATTATTTCCATGTGAATATTACCAAAATTACCTAGTAATGCCCTCTTCGAAAGTTCATGAGTTCCTTGTTCTATTCTCTGCCAATGTCAATAATTGTAGAATCGTTGAGTTGGTTCCATGGTAGACCAATTCTCTCCAGCCAACCAAGTAGCAAAGGATTGTTAATGTTTTCACTACCCTCGATCTGATCTATGATAATCTTGGAATCCCCATAGATATGAATAATAGGTATACCAAGGAAGGTGGTGAACCATAAGAGGCCCCATAAAGCCATTGCTCTGCCTTGGTATTATTGCCACTTCCGCCTTGCTAGTGAGTCATGTATGCTAATTCATTTGAAATGGCAATCCAAAAACCACATCCACATATGTTTCGTTGCACAACCCCATAAAAAAAACCCATTGGATATTCCATTTGAAGACTGGTCCTCTTGTGTCATGTTTTTTTGGAGCATGAATCATAAGAAGTGTGGATGGAAAGATTAGATAAAGTTTTTTGAAAAACCTTACAAAATTATTCCGTAGAGGTCTGAAAGATGCATTTATTTCAGTTTAAATAATTCATAAAATAATTTTAACTCTATGGTGCACTCTTATCTAATCAAGAGGATCAATTGATTACTATCATCATCCTTTCATATAGGAATCTTTGATCGTGACATGATATTTTTCTAATGGAGTGGTGTTAAGAATATGTGGTTGAAAGACATATAATTTCCAGAGCTTGTGCACGAATCATGGATCCATCCTTTATATTTTGACCTGGATAAGCATATAGAAAAGGTAACATATAAACTAAAAAAATTAAAAAATGTTGTCGGATCTTGAATGGAGGTTGAAAAGTAGAATGTGTTCGATTCAGGATGATGACAAGAACATATTTTTCTTTCACAGGATGACCTCTAAAATAAGGAGTGTAAACTCCATATGGTTCATAGGAAACAGAGACAATACTATTATCTCACCACAACACGACATTCAGAAAGAAGTTGTTAGTTTTTTCAAGTCCTAATTCAGGGAATTAGAGGTAACAAATATAGTTGATCCAATGGATATGGTGATGGTCAATTAAGAAGAGTTGGATATGATGGATATTCCAATCTCTCTAGAGGAATTTCAAGTGACATTGGAAGAATTAGCGAAAGATTAAAAAACCTGGTCTTGATGGATGGCTAGTGGAATTATTATTTTTCTTTTTTGACATTGTGGGCTCATGGAAATGGTGGAGGATTCTCTCATTTCGGGATATATAAGAGACGTCGTCAATTCTAGCTTTCTCACACTTATTCCCAAAAGAAAAAAATCTGCGGGCATGGAAAAAACAGATATCACTTGTGTGCTTTGGTGACATTATCCAAATTGATATCCATAGGTAGTTGGGGCATTATATATGCAAAATATTTTAACCACGCACTCCTTACCAAGACTCTTTGGAGGGCATTCGTTGGACATAGAGGTTGGCAAGCTATCATACATGCTAAATAGATAAGAATTTTGAATTTGGAAGAACGGGTGTCCTCTGGGCCCTTGTGAAAAATAACGCATCCTATATTTGGCGAAGCCTAATGAAAGTGATGCAGGAACATCCTGCTCAGAAAAAACATTGCATTTTAGTAAGAATACGGTCTTGTGATTCAAGGGACCTGATTCCCTAAAGAGTGCTTAATTATTTATTTTCCTATGTTTTTATGAGGGTTGTATAATAGTGAGGATATTGTAATTAAATATTCTCATTAATAGATATTTCAAGAGTAGTGTGTGAGTTAGAGGAACTAGCAGTTAGTTTCATTATTTTAGGGATTAGATTAGGATATTTATGATTCAGGTTAAATTATTCAGGATCTGAAGCAAAATTGGCTAACATAATCCTTTTGTGTATAATTTGTAAGCCTCAAAGGCTTATAAGTAGAGTTAGTGAGAGAGTTAGCAGATAGATAGGGTTTTGATGGTGGCCTACAGGTAGTGATAATAGAAAGGCCATTGATTAGAAGATCAGGCCAACGAGAGAAAGACTCTTTTGTATATACATTTACTTTTGAATACAGATATTTGTTTTCTAAGTTATATAATGTGTATTAGGAAATTAATTTATAAATTATGTGTGTAGTTGAGAACTCTGTTTAATATATATGCATGATAATTTCGAGCAGAGAACAACTGAAGAGAAGGAATATAGAGGAGAATGGTGGTTGGACTGTATGAATCTGATTAAAGAGATCAACGCAAAGCTTAGAGGTAGTAGTATTGAAGAAGCATGCTGAAGAATAACTCAAGACTAGAGTAATGTAGAAAAAGGGAACCAAAGACAGAAAGGCCGAGAAGAATTCCTTTATGAATTAGAGGAGAATTGACAGAGGACCTAAGCATAGATAAGAAGAGAAGATATGGCCAAGTCGAGATCAAATTATGATCATGATGAAAAGTTCCAGTATTGTTGGAGATAATTTCATGATCATGGAGGGGGTAGATACACTGATAAACAAGTCAAAGGGTAGCATTGACCTTACACTAGACCTGTATATGGTATTAATAAGAGGGAAAGACCACGATGTTCTGCGGATCATCAAAATTAAATGCTTTTTGTATCAAACTTGGGGATTAATTCTGATTGGAAGGTGGAGTCGAGTAACATTCAACAATCCACAATGAGTGTAATTTGAGTGCTGAAGGAAAGCAGAAATTGTGTTATAATTTGTTGGAACAATAGATGGGA